>KL285811.1:45018-73484 GCA_000699545.1 Podiceps cristatus
ACAGATGTTATCCCTGATCCTGCAAAAAACTTCCTGGGCAGACCCTTTACTCTCTTAGAAGGCCCTCCTGGCCATGAATAAGGCTATTCAGAGTAAAATGTTACTCCACCGCATTTGCTCGTTTAGTAAATAAGCAGATTTACATGAACTCCAGATTAGCCAACTAGAAAGTGCCCTGGTTCCAGCTGGGATAGAGTTAATTTTCACAAGAAGCTGGGAGGGGACACAGCCAGGACAGCTGACGCAAACTGCCCAAAGGGATATTCCATACCATATGACATCATGCTCAGTATATAAAGTAGGGTCAGCACACGGAGGGGGTTGGGGGGTAGGATTGCTGCTCAGGAGGGGCTGGGCATTGGGTTCCAGGCGGTGAGCGACTTGTACTGCAAATCACATGCTTAGTATATTCTATTATTGCTATTTTTTCCCCCCTGTTTTCTCTTCCTTTGCTGTCCTGGTAAACTGTTTTTTACTCCAGTCCATGAGTTTTACCTTTCCTTTTCCCAATTCTCCTCCCCATCCCACTGCCAGGTGGGGGGGGAAGTGAGTGAGTGTCCACATGGTACTTAGTCTGGGGCTAAACTACGACAGAAATTCACCCTAAAATTTACACCGTGCTGTATCACTGACACCTACAGCTGAAGGTGTGACAAGAACAAGTAAAACCAGTGACAAGAAGCCCGCTCCTGCCAAAGCCAATGAAGAAATTCTCACCAACTTCTGCTGCTGCAAACTCAAAAGTGTCTACGGCACTTGTTGCTGCTTTGAACTGACATATCAAAGCTACACGAATTTGCTGGGACACTTCTGAAGTGAAGCTTGAGAGAAAACAAATTATTATTTTTTTTTCCAACCTTATTAAGCTCTGCTTCCTCGCACAGCTGCAGGAAATTTTGGTTGTGTTGCTTCTTACCCGTCTCACAGTAGGGATCGCCGTCTTCTAAGTGGAAGACATTATTGCGGATGGGGTTATGACAGGCCACACACACGAAGCAGGAAACGTGCCAAGTTTGTTTCAAAGCATTTATTACTTCCTGTGGGGATTAGAAAACGTGTTATTAACACATTATTTTGATGTGATGACTAGATCGTGGTGACCGTGCCCCCGCACTTGATTTGTTTCAAGAATATTTTGTTTCCTACTGCTACTTTGAAAATGGGTTGTGTATGGAATTTCTGCTGATGTTAAACTTAATGAGGTGCTTTATTTATGGTACATCATCTTATTTATCATAAGCCACCTTTCCTTTTTTGGAAGGTTCAAGGTAGAGTTGGACAGATTTAACAACTTGTTTGTTCACCTTTTCCATTTTAATTAGGATTTCACCCACCACAGTCCCTTGAAAGAAGAAAAGCAGCATCTCCAATATCTCCTTGAGTCTGTGAATGGTTAATCAGAAGGCATCACATAGCAAATTACGGCTGCTCCGTCTTGTTTTGGAAGACGCTGTAGTGCCAAATATGACTTGAGAATTGCACTGCCAGAGCCCTACGTGACCCCAGTTACACAAGAGTCCAGACACATCGCTGTCTGCAGTCAGGCAGCGGACGGTCCGCTGGCAGGCTCGAATTACCAGTATTAGTGCCGAGTAGGATAATGCGTCTTTCTATCTACGTTACCACAGGGAATATTTCAGTAGTTCACATCTAGCCAACCAACGCTCAACTTAAGCTAAGGAGGATTATTTATTTCCCTCCCCACTCCCTCCAATTTTGTCAAAAGTTGCCAATTAAAAGCATTTTGCTCAAGAAAATCTAGTAATCACAACAGCTAACGAACAGCTTCATGAAAGCAGGAGCTGAACTTGGAAGAGCCAAGGAGACTACAGCCCTTTTCCCAAAGAGACTGAAAAGGCTCAACGTCAGAAGAGCCAAAAACATATTCTGTATGTGATGGGAGCTGAAAAGGTATGTCAGAATGTGTGTGGAGGAATGCAAAGTGGGTCAGATGAAAGGGGATTTCATTACAGAGAAGCACTGAACGTTGTGGTTAATGTTGCCACTGAAAAAGGGGCTAGTTGCTGCTCACTTACCCCAAGGATCTTCCTCTGGCACTTGGAACACTCGGGGGCGAAGAACTTCTCATAGCAGACCTCGCAATACAGGGCCCCTTTCTCTTCCACAAATCCGATGTAAGCCATGGAGGTTTTGCAATGAGCACAATTAAACTCCTCTGGATGCCATGACTTCCCCAAGGCCACCAGGAAGGGTCCTCTGATTAGAAAGAAGAGATTTTGTCAGCAAATGCCCCTGGGCCGGCTCCTGCAAAAGCTGTCAATAGGCTGCAATACCTCTGTTCCCAACCTTATCTGCTCCGTCCTTTCCTCCCACGGGCTCTAAGGAAGCGTCAAGCGTTAGCTAGATCTATTCCCATCAAACTATCGCCCAGATACACCTGACCACAGTAAATACTAATTCTCTTCCCTGCCTTTCAGAAATCTCCTTTTAGAACTGCATTAGATACAGTGCTGAAGTGGCTGCTAGGGAAGAGAAGAGGAAGGATGTTCCCTACGTTCCCGAGTATTTTCATCTATTGCAAACATGTATTTCACTCAGTGATAACGATCAGCCGTCCTTCAGCGTGCATTTATATCGAGGCTACAAACATCCAAGTAGAACTGACTCCATTAAGAGCCGATAATATCATTTTCTTGTGAAAGAAAAATTAAATTGCTGTCCTTATTGAACAAGTTTGTTACAGGACAACCCATCCTGGTTGTTGGGAGGCTTTTTCTTTGGGGGGGGCAGGGGGGGTGTGGTATCTTTTTTTTTTCTCCCCCTTCAGAAGCTAGTTAAAATAAGACCATTTCCTCCAAATACAGTCTCCTCTGTTACCTGCAAACACAAAATAATGATGCTTTTAATAGCGGTTGTCTATTAACCGTGTTGAATTAGCCAGACAAGATAAACCTGTTCAGTTTTCAGTCAAACATACTCGGTTTCTAACCCATAAATCCCAGGTATATGCCATTGTATCTGTATTCACTTAAAAATATATTCAGTGTGCTAATTTCTTTAATGAAAACATTAACTTTAACAAGATGCCTCCAAGGTCCCTCCAACACTCAACCTTACAGAATTTAGGCTTCAGGTAAACTTTGCGGTCCAAGTTCATCGCTCTCACCAGATTTCCTGGTTTTGCAATACCAATATTTCTGATCTAATACCTCACCGCAAAAAAAGCGTAAGGTCACTACCCTGTTGCTAAAAACTTTTTTAGAAATTGAGTAAGGAACAGGAACATTTTTTGTGTAAGATAAGATTCTCATACAAGCAAAGCAACAGCAATAGAAAAGACAAAACCCCTTAAAGTTTGTTTCTGGGGTTATACTGACTCTAAGAGGGAATATAAGCGGGCAGAGGACAGAGGGCAACTGCATTGAGAGTAGGGGGCAATTATTTCCATTTTTCTTCTACGTTTTCTCTAGAGATGCTACGTATTTTCAATGGGATGAGAAGTCAAAAATAAGAGACTCAAACAGATTTAAGACGATTCACACCCCTTCTGAGATGATGAACTTATTTAATCCGCAACGATTTCTTCTAGTCACCTCTGATTATCGGGGAGGAAGCAGAGAAAACCAGCTGCCGGAGAGCAGCTCGTAGCCCTTTAAGGAGGGAGCGGGGGTCGAGCGTGGGTCTCTGGCCCCCACTCCCAGCGGATGCCTGAGCAGTGCAAACACTGACCTAACCTGATACCCTCCCGCTGCTCCATAAGCACCTTTTTACATCAATGCCCTTTCAGTTATGTACTGATCAAACAATACAAGCCCTTATGTACAACAAAGTGCTCTCAGTGCGGCGTGTCAGCACGGGCTAATTTAACAGATTCATTAACACGGGGCCGACACCGAAGAGGCTCTCCCGGCTCCAGGTAGGATTGAGTTTCTGGCCATCTGCACCGAGCAGTAATAGGCTGGGTTAGCTCTGCAACGGAAAGCGAGTACGCCAGCAATGGGAGGGGAAGGAATTTTTACGACATCTGCTGCATTTAGCTCTCCGGAGCTCACAGCTCTGACACGCCGGGGTAGGCCACTCAGGACAGCGCGCAGGAACCCGGGCGGATGGGGAACAGCCCAAGAGGGCATCGAAGTTGTTTCTTGCCCAAAGTCCCCAGACAGCTGGGACCGTGCCCTGCACAATGTCTCTGAGGTGTTCCATTAGCAGGCTGGCTCCCTGCGCGCACGTGTCTAGAAGAACGCTTTCTAAACACAATTTTACTTTAAACATGTCAAGCTGACGCTCCAGCTTAATGATACCAGTGACTTAAAAGCTTCCCCAAAGCACAGGGTGGAAAAAACCCCAACCCAAACCAAACAAAAACACAACCAAAAAACCCCATACCAACCCAAAAAAACTCTACCATGCACCTGCCACGGAAAAAAAAAGGTAAAACATGATATGTAGAACTTGGAGGTGTTCCTGGTCTCTGCGTATTTTTGTTATCAAAATGATAGCTTCCAATAACAAAAGTTATTTGCTGTATTCAACTGAAAACACAAATTTAAAGCCCTGATTTGAGTAACGGGGCCACATGCCTCACATAACCTGATGGGAAGTAGCTAGGGCAGGAAATGCTAGGAAGATGGCTGCAGATAGTTTTATCCTTCCTTCCCTATTTAAAAACAAAACACAGTAAAAAAAAAAAAAAAAATCCCATATACCTCTGTCAACTAGAACATATTTTTAAAGGTGGTGCTAAAACCCCACGTTCCTTCCATTGAAAGATCTGGGATGATCCAACTAGCAACTGTTGGCGATGGACGCACCTATCGCGGGCTACTTTGACATGCTAAGGATTTGGGAACGAATTTCTGACATCTCTATCTAGACCACGTGAAACAAACTTGCAGATAAAGGCAAATGGTTCTGATGTATTTACATCAGTATTTACAGAATCTTATCTGCAAGATCCCCAAAGGATCACCAAGTACACAAACTTGGTAGCCACCTAAAGCATCCGGGTCCTGCATGTAGCAACGATAGAGGGACAAATTGAAAGGAGACTTAAATAACATACGTGGAATACCCTTGTAACTAAATGTAACTTTATCAGCATGCTCCTGATATATTAGTATGCTGATAGCCTAGCTTCTCACGTGGCTTCTAGTAAGGTAGCAAGCCAGAACTGAAATTTGGTGGTTGAGAGATCAAAAAGGTTTCCACACCTGCTAAGTAGGCCACTCACTTTACAGTCAACCATACAGCAGAGTCTACACTCTGGGAAGTTTCTTTCTCCTCGCTTGAAAATGCCATGATATATAATTTCAGTATAGGAGATGCTGAAGGGAAGCACCACTCCTCCTTTTTCCCTTTTGCCTCTAAAAACAATTAAGCTGTACGAAAAGGTGACACAACCAAATCATCATTCACAGGCTGACACGCCAAAGAATACATTCTCAATGGAGAGGCAGGAAAAACACATTTGGACTTTGAAAGAGCAGCCAACTCTGCACTGCGGCACCCAGTGAGGCTGCCTGGAAACCTTCATCAGGAAGTGTCAGAAGTTTGTCAGACATTCATAGTGAAAATTTAATTTGCCTCCAACTTTGATTCTTTTAGACATAGGACGAAAAGCTTATTTCACGTGGCTTTGGGAAGAACTGAAATCTTCAGACAAGCACTGTATCAATAATTAAAGAGATATTAAAAAGTTATAAGATGTTTCTAAGAAATGGTTTTGGCTCAACCAGCCATGGTTATTCTATGCCCGAGTGTAAAGTAACCAACTCCACAATGCATTTTGGCTTCAAAACAGATGCACAATGCCGTGTCACTTGATCCTCCTCCTACCTTTTCATAGGTAATACTACCACTAAGGGCATGAACTGTAATTATGCTAAAACTTGAATTCAAAATGCCACTGCAGTCTTACAAATCCACTGTATGCCGTGAACATGAGGCATATTTGGGATTGATTAACACACATCAACTCATCCTCAAATGAAACAATGCTTGCTTTTAATAATTGAGGTGGCATTTAACATGTGAGGAAATATAAGGATTTAAACATGACCAGCAAATTACAAGGAAGTTAGAGGTGGGTATCAGTGACTATTCATGAAGAGGTGTCACTTACAATAGGTGACAATGGCTTAAGTACTGTCAAGTAGGGCTGCGCAGTTTCTCCTCATGCATCCACTAAGGCGCGACGGCCGCTCCATGGACCAATGGATTCCCCTACTCATCTCCTTTTCAATGGTGATCAAAGTGGGAAAGCGGGGAGAAGCAGTAAATGATTTAAGGGCTGAGAGGAGAGGATGGCTGCTCAGGAGTCATCCGCAAGATGCCATGGCACAGAGCATCAGCAAGCCCTGCTAAACCACAGGTGCTGTAAAAGACGCTGAAGTTTCTTCCATGAAAGATGCAGCATAGAGTGGATTTGCTACTATCATTTCAGTTTAAAATTGAAATCAAACGTAACAAAAAGGAAAGCACACAGTTGCTTGCATATTATTTACCAGACAAATCCAAAGCCCGGGAAACAAAAAGGTCAGAATGCTAAAGACGGATAGGGCAATTATACAGGTCAAACTGCTCAATGAATCAGATTAATCATCCCAGAAGCTGGGATGAGATTCACCGAAATACCTTTTTGATATTAATCTTCCATTTTGCGGTGCAGCAAAAAAAATCTGGATTAGAAAAGATGTAGGCCTGGATTGGGAATCTATTGCTTCAAAGGGATTCAGGTCATATATTTTTATTTCCTTGAAATATACAATGGAAGTAGGAAAAACTTCTCCAAACCATCAGAGATCAGTTAGCAAAGCGTCCTCTAAAATGAACCTGATGTTAACTGAACTGGTAGTGAACTATCAGAACGGGAATTTAACAAAAGTAAAGAAGCTGGACTCGACTCAGCCCTAGAGATCAAGTGATACGAGTATAGCTGCATCTTCTGACGCACAATCCAAGCCAGGCTGGATTCAAGCAGCTGTAAAATACCACAATAGAAAGGCTGATTTTCTGTTATTCTGGATTAAATTTATACAGCTCATAGAGCTCTTCTTTTTTCAGAACTCATGTTTTCTAATCAAACAAGTCTCTTTCTCTAATTGTGGTGAAATTTAGCTCAGGCTCTCCTATTTTGTTCACTGAAAACGTGGGACATAGATGAATAAACCAGAACTATTACAATTGCATTACTTTCCCCTTGTAGTTCAACAACACAGATGGCTGAACAAGCAAGAAGAAAACATTTTAAAGGAACACGTTTCTTCCAATAATCCCAGGAAACCTCTATTTTAGGGAAGAAATAAAATGCAAGGTAAATGAAAATCAGGTTGATTTGCACATTGACATGAAGAGCAATTACAATTCCCTAGGCGAGACTATCGTGACTAATTGTCAGAAATCACTGACTGAATGATGTTTCTTCCTCTGTAAGAAATTCTGGCCACCGACAAAATATCTTCGGGGCTCATCAGAATTTCTTCAACTTCATCTCATTTGGCAAACTGGCGTTAATCTTTTCTACCCACGTCAAGGACACCTACCTACCATAATACCCAAAGGCCAGAGAGCCCACTAAGAGCCTGAAACCTGACATTGCAGGAAATTATTATTAATCCAGTCCTAGCAACTGTTAAACCTCTGTTCCTTGTTTTTCTTATATTAATGGAGCCTGCTATTTTTCTTCTTCCCAATTAGATTCTGGTTTATAAAGCAACATTTGTGACAAGTTAGTCTTTATAAGACTATAGTCTCTCTCATTGGTTTCCAACTAGCTAATCTTCTCAATTTTATTAGAATGGGTATGTAAGTGAGAACTAATTTGCTTACTTTTATTTGGTTTTACTTTTGCTCTACTCCACCCGGCTTTCTGGTTCTCTGTAAAATGGGTTGTAAGATGGTGACCGTTAGCAGTTCACAATGTTTTCCTTCCATCGTTACTCTCTTTCTCAGTCTTGTTAGATAAACCATGCATGAAAACAGTGTTCTGCGTTATTGAAATGAAGCCTTAAAACACTCGTGACTCAGGAATCAAAAAGCACTAAAGCAAAACCACGCCCTGCTGTCAGAGAGCCTGCGGGCTGAAGAGATACAAACCTAATGACTTGATTACAGTGCGCACACATGGGAGTACGCTTTCCCGCTGGAATATGCTCTGCCCTCTGAACCAACGTGTCCTGCTCGTTTAGCTGAGGTGCTGTCGCAAATTTTTCACTCGGGGCAGTTGTTCCAGGTGGTTTAATACTGTTTGATGTCCATCCACTGGCAGGAGCTGGGGAAAGAGCGCCAAAAAGCGTTTAGAAGACCATCTTTCAATACCAAGTAAATTATTTTGAAATACAAGCAGCCAGCAACATTTGCCTAACATCTTTGTCCAGTGTATACCTGCCTACTTAAAGGAATAAATTAAAAAGCACTTATTTTCCCCTCCTCCTCCACACCAAGCCAGTCCTACCCACTTTATGAAATGTATGTGAAATAACAATGCTTTTGGCTAACTCATAGAAGCAGTGGACAAATTTCAACACGCTAAAGAAGTTAGGTGAAAGAATATACAACCTGTGAAGGCATTATTTTGCTTTAGATACAGAAACTGAAGCCAAGAATATCAGTGTATGAAAAGAGACAGGAAAACATGACATACCTATGCAAAACATTTTACGGTGAGTGCCATAGATCACACGTCACTACTAACAGAATAAACAAGTGCATGCATTCAACATAACACGTCCAGGAACTTAAAATACAGTACTGGAAAAAGAAAACTTATTTCTAAATCAAATTTAAACACTAGCCTAGATCACTAGACACTGCCAATCTGAAGCGCTCCAAAGGCCACATTCACATCCTCTTTATAGAAGTTATGACACTGAAATAAAAACCTGACGCTTTCAGAAATGTATACATTCACCACCTTCCATTTGCGCCCAGGTTTTTAGTGTTATAGAACAGACATCAGCTTTTATAGAGGACAAAAAAATGCATTTACAAAAATGAAAGGCGCGGATGATACTGTTGCCAAGGGTAATGAAGAAACAAACAGTCCTCTGCTTTTCTTTCTCCTCTACTGATATATGTACCTTGGTAACGAACAAGCTACAGCAACATGAGTTTATAGGAGCAGTTATTCCTGTCAAGTGGAGAATTCTTTTTCTTTTTCAAGTACACTAAAACCCCCCGCATTTCCACAGCCCTTTGTTTGTAACCACAGGTGAGAGAAACCATGAGTGTTTACTCGGTGTCCTGGCTTTAGTGCAGGCTTACTAAACCTTGTAAATCAAAAAAGTGAAATTAAGAGCCGAGTGGAAGCTCAGAGAAAAACAACCAAGCAACGACAGAGACGTCAGACAGCACAGGACGATGCTCCTGTCGCGATGACGCGGCTCTCTAACACGAGGTCAGGGCGTCGGTACGTAGCTTTGCCAAGACTTTATGGAAAACTAGTTTGTGAAGTTGTTAATCTTTGGTCGTGTCTACCTCTCGCATCTTTCGTATCATCTTCCGAGTCAAAAAATTACTTATCGTTACCTCCTTTAATGCAATGCGGATCAACCTTCACCCTACAGAAAAGCTGCAAATACCTTTCAGGTAAACCACTGCATTCCCTGCTCAAATGGAAGTGGCACGCCAAGTCACAGAGAAGATAAATTTATAAGTGAATATACAGAAAATTCAACAGAAAGGCCAATCCCCTGCTATTTACAGAAGTAAGATAGCCACACCCTACACAATTGAATCAAAACAATACAGTGAATTTTAGTTAACAAAACCCTCCTCTACTCATGCGTATTTATAGGCTGAGGCAAGACAACGGGAAGAAAAACCCCTTTTAACACCAATACTTTCGTGCTATAATTACGCCTGGTATTAATTCGCTGATCTGGGCTCAATACCTACTTTTGCTTACTCTTTCTCTGTATGGAGCAGCAATATACTCATACACCCTTTTTTGTCTAACTGGCTGATTCATCAAATTTTCTCAAATTGGGACATTTTGAGAATGACATTTTTGGATCCTTTTCCGTATCTGAAGTAGCAAAAAATTACATCAGTTCACCTGTGGTTTTTGTTGTGTGTCATTTTTTGATTTTAAATATAAGACTTTTGTTTATTTGTCATGTATAATTAATTAAATCACCATATCTTGAAAAAGAAAATCTTAATTCTAGAAACATTCAGCATTCCCAAGTAGAAACTATTTAGGAATAAAAGCACTTAAACTTGAACAAGTCACTCTGCCACTGTAGTTCATTTTAGATTATAAATGCCTGTTAAACTGAAAACATAGCAACAGATAAAAATGGAAAAGGTGGCAGAAAGGCTTTAAAGACATGAACGAAAGTGGTTTTGATTAATAGCACTTTCCTCCTCTGTCATCACACGTGGCCTTCTAATTTTCAGGTCCCATTTCATGAGAAGACAAAAATACACACTAACCCCGAATCTGTTTGAAGACTGCTTTGGCCATAAATCAAATTGCAGAGCAGCTTCTAGTGTATTGCTGATTTCTGTATGAGTTATCTGCTGAATCCCAGAGCCCATTCAGACACATCAGCGAACTCTTGTTTGCACTGCATAGTTAAAAAAAGTCTTTCTGCTTGCTTAAAGGGGGGTAACAAAAAAAAGTAAAAAAGTACAAACACTACAATTACTCCCTTTTCTTTGGTCTCATTACAGCTTTCATTAATGTTGCTTTTATAAATGACGCTTTTCTGAACACTACCCAACTTTAAAGTTACTACTGGCCAGGAGCAGGATTCGTCTACATAAACTTTCTCCCAGAGCTGTTAGACAAATCAGTCATTTCGGAGTTATTCAAAGCACCAAAAAAAAAAAAAAGGAGAGGAGGAGACAGTCCATCAGTTTGGGAAATAACTTCAGTCTACTAATGACATTATCTTAAAACAAAAACTCTCTTTCAAGCAAACCATAGTAGGAACGACACAAATTAGAGCTGTGGTAAGCAAGAGGTGTGACCTAAGCAAAAACAAGCCGGGCACGTAGCACTGAGGACCAAAGGCAGATGGACCACTTCCACCGACGTCGGTGAACTCCAGCTCAACGCCCAGAGCTCCTGCAGACGCAGGATTCCCATGGGATCCCTGCCACAATGCAAACAGAGTCGGGGGAATAACAAATTAAGCCTGAAGCCTTCAGATACTTCTCTATTTGCCAGGGTATTTTCGGATACTGGACAAAAACTAATTTCGAAAAGGCTTTTTGACTGTCATTTGTAAATTTATGGCACTATTTGGTCTACTACGGTGGGAACAATATCTGATTGATCGCTGCAGATCCCTTCAGCGGCTGAGAACTAAGAAAAGGTTGCCTTCGGCTCAAAAATCCTTGAAAAGCCAAACCTTAAAGCAGTCGTCTTCTTCTGTCTCTGGAGACCAGCGTAAAGCCAGAAACTGCCCAGGCTCACCATTTGTCCCCACAGCATTTTCTCAAGGGGTATTTTTCTCTTTGCTGGTATTCGCATCAAGACCTCGCCGGTCTTGCACAGTATTACCCCCCTCTATTCTGAAGCAGACTCAAGTTTCTTTCAGTTCAGATTTTTCATCCTAAAAAAAAGCTTCCATCGCCTTTAGATCCATACTCTTATTAAGGAAAATATACCAGTGAAGTACAGTAATAGCTGTATCACCACGTTTGTAATACAGGTTTCTTTTTAAACCTTCTGCAGTTGTTTGACCAGATTTTTTTTCACCATAGATCATTCTCCCTTTCTCACTGCTTGATTTGCCTCAGTCTTATCTTCCTCATTCCTAAACACCAGCCTGAGGACAGCTTTTATTGCCCACTTGTGTCTTTCCATAGGCCACAAACCTGCCTTGAACACCCCAGTAATTTTAGCAAAGGTTCATTACTTTCACTGCAACCCATGGAGCATTTTTTTGGTGGTGGTGGTGGTGGTATTTTATGTGGTTTTTTGGTTGTGATTTTTTATTTGGGTTTTGTTCTTTTGGTTTTTGGTTGGTTGTTTTTTAATTAAAAAAAACAAAAACAAAAACAACAACAACCACCCCCTCAAAAACACCCCCCAAACCAATCCACTATTATTTCCCTACTTAATATCTATATGAATTATCAGTAATTTTTTTCCACCTCCTGTAGCTGCAGAATTTCACGTATTGGGTCTGTTTTCTTGTTTAGAATCAACTTTGATGTTTCCCAACTATCCATTCTACTTAACCAGCAACTTTAACACTCCTGTACTGGACAAGATATTTTTCTTCTGCAAGCAGAGAGGAAGGGGATGCTCTCAGAGTTCTCACATTCTCCTCTTCTCCTTTTTCTCCCCTGTTCTCTTGGAAACCTTTCAGATTGAAAGGCAACCACATGATTTAAAGAAAAACATCAGGCCCTGAAAACTTAACGCAGGTGTTTTTTCTTGCAGCAAGAAGCTTTTACTAGGGCACACCAGTAATAACAAAGTAGGTACAAATTATTGCGCTCAATCTAAGCAAAGAACCCGCAACTTTTGGCAGACAGTATGAGCCCTCCCGTGGTTTGCGCTTTATAATTTGCTTTTTACATTTCACATATATGATTTTGGATGCCATCAGCAGCTCTGTTCTCAAAGAGCGCTGGGGAGGTGACCCAGTACCCGAGGTTTGGCAATGTGCATGCACATTTTTAACTGCAAACGATGAGCGAGTGGGGAGGGAAAGGGAAACAACTCCGGCTGCCTCACGACATAATCTCACCACGTATTTTCTGGGCGCCACCTTTGGTGCTTGAAATGGGACAGAGCGCAGCAACTTTCGCAGGTGCTCTGAAGAATTATAAATTACAATACAATGAATAAATAAAAGAAATAATTCATAGGAATTCTACAGCCCATCAAGAGCCGTTCTACCCTGCCTGTCAGAGAGGCTTGGGCTCTCCGCAAGCCATGAAAAGATCTCTGTGGCCAGTTTTTGGTTTTGCAGGCTTCGCTTCACCTTCGCTCTCCTTAATTAAACCTTCTAAAGCACTGTTGATTTGCACTTGTGTATTGTTGTAGCTGCCTTTTCTAAAACACTCTGTACCTGCCTCTTAGCTTTCTACTTTATTAGGTTTAAGTTTAGCAAACCCTCAGTGTTTGCTTTCACTAAACTCCTTGGTATGGCTAGTTTAATGTTTAACAAAGTTTTAGGCAAGGTAAAGAACTGGCTTTTTTCCTTTTTCAAAAATCCCAGCGTGACTTTGCCCTCGTTAGACTAACAATAGGCTGTTCCATCGCTGAGCACATGGATAACTGCAAACACTGGCGAAAGGTTTGGAAGACAAAGGGAGAAAGGCGGATACGCAGCGGTGCCAAAGTCACTTTGACAGAGGTTCTCCGGTGCGTAGCAACAATACAACAGCCTGAACTGTTTAACGCTCACTTAAACATAACATCAGACTTCATGTAATATCTATAAATAACAATGCTACTTTAAGCGGTGGGAGTGCCAGAACTTCACTTTAAAGTGCTCTTACTCAGTGATTTATATACTGCTATCAAACTACTGTATTATAAATGGAAAATATAAGGCTTCATACGTCCAATTTTCTGACTTTTCTTAATATATCTGTACAGTAAGAAATCTTCCTGTTCCTTCCCTCCAACCCAAACAGATGGCCGGATGAAGCAACGTGTCTGCAAAGCTCGGCTGTCAGCTCGTTACATTAGCCATCTCTAACACCCCATCCACACCCAGGCCCATGTGAAATCGCCTAAGTTCAATGGAGAAAGCTACAGGACAAGCAAGGCAGGGGGAACCCAAAAAACCCACAACAAAAAACCAACAAAACCCCCCCAAAAACCAAACACACACGCACGAACAAGAACCCAAATACTTGTGTTCAGCCGTTCTCCTTTTGTTTCCTAGGAGTCTTGGAAGCTCAGAGTTAAACCCCCGCTGCTAATTAAAGGCAGAACAGGACAGATTAAACCATTATCATGTCTTTAAATGCCCTGAAAGCTGGTATGTGCCCCGTGGAAAATCACAACAGGTGCCACCCGGGCCCAATTTCAACAGCCCCTGCAACTCCAGGGGTTAGTTCCTGTGCTAGCAACCAGCCTTCCCACTGGAAAGGCTCCGGCCAAATGAGCTGTAAAGCATCTTAATGAAAATGAGTATGGTGGGTTTGGCTCGCTCAGCCTGTCGCCTTGTGGTTTATTACATCACGTACCGTCACAAATCTGGCACAACTGGCGTCACTTCTACTGAAAACACGTCTCGAGGAGGAAGAGAAAACGAAGACCTGTACAATTTCTCTGGAGTGACAGTTTAGAAACCCATTTGGTAGCTTTCTGCAGATAACATTTTGCCTCCCTCGTTTTTACCTCCTGTTCCGACCTCGACAGCTTGACAGAGCGCACGCCTGCCCCGTCTCGCTCACACCCAGATTATCTGCCAGTATCATGGAGCTGATATTTAATGTCGAATAGCGATAAGAATGCATTTACCAAAGGAATATTGGCTTTTCATTTGTTGACCAAATATTGGGCATAATCCTTGGATGTTCTACACTGGTGCCTCTGAGCGGGACACATCACTGCTCTGAGCTGGTGCTAGCGAAGGAAGGGGAACTGATCTGGCGAGCCAGTCCGTGACAACAGGCTAGTTGCTTTTGAAGAATTTAGAATTTAGAATTGAAGCGTCTAATTTTGCAAGTCAGTGAATATTCCCACTTGATGGACGTGAAATAAACCACAGAGATAAACAGTCTCCTGCCCCCTGTTCAAATGACTAGAGAAAGGAACTTGCATCTCTCACATTTATGTACGCGATTAGTTTAAGCGCACAGCTTGGTGCAACAGCACGTGCATTTAGCAACGTCAAATCACAGGAGAATTGTCAAAGGTCGTATCTGTTACGGAAAGCTGAGTCTCTGTTCAGCAGCTCCTGTACCGAGGAACACCAGGTCACTCTGTCTCCGACAAGTAGCTGGTACGTTTCTGCATCATTACTATGATGTGCCGCTTCCAAAGTATAAACATTCAAGTTTTAGAAACGTTCATTTTTTCACCATGTCTGCAGGAGTTACAATTTCATACTACCATCAAATTAAGGTTGACGTTTATAAATTACTCTGGTTTCACAATGGGCTTTGCTTGGCTAAGTGACTTCACATTACTTAACTTGTAAGAATAAATTCTTGTGGTTTGCTGTCACATGACAATATAATCATCCAGATTAGATGAAAAATTAATAACAGTCCATACACCAGGATCAGGAAGCTTTTGTGTTTTGACCTGTCAATCATACCACTTCTACGGACAAGGCTTTCTGGTTTTATGAATGGTGACTGCAGCGTGGAAGAGCAATCTTTAACAACCTTTTTCAGTGAAAAATACTGGAATTGTTTATATCTTGGGACCGTTTCTAGCAGAGGCCAGACCAACAATATAAGGATTTGCCTTAACAACTTGTAGTGTGACTCCAGTTTCTTCCGCAAGTTCAGACCATAGTCCTCAATGGGCACATAGCCCCTGTAATAATTAGTCCTGCCTTTAATTTCCTGTTCTGCAAAGGAAACAAAGTGGGATGAGAAGGCCCTAAAAACAAAATTGCAGAAGTCTACAAACAAGGTGATACTGACACAATAGTTTTTCCGTGCAAAAGTATTCCCAAAGCCAATGGGCCATCAACTTAACTTACCTACTAAGCGTGGCCTGTAAGGTCAACAAAACTGAGGCAAGGGCTGGGATAATTAGAAATGAAATGCAGAAAAACAAGGGTGACAAGGACAGAAACTGCCACAGTCCATCCCTTTATGGATCTTAAGCAAGACCTTACTGGCGGGGCAAGCATTTTGCGATCGCACAATAATTCCCGGTGCCTCACTCCCTCTCCCCAGCTTCACAGTTTGACCTTATGGCCAAACTCTCCAGCCTAACAGTCTGGATTTTTACCCTGTTTTCCTTAGGAAACCTCTACAGAGTAACTCGCAATGAAGGAGACAAAGACCCAAACTGTCAGTATGTGCAGGACAGGTTGTCAAATCACACCTAAGAGCAGGCTTGTATTTTCTTCTGCTTTTGAAGGTCTAATATTATCGAGGGAATGGGAAATAAGGGAAAGAAAAAAACCCAAACCCCCAAAAAACCCACCGCCAAACCACACAGCAAGACAGCACGCTAAGGCTAGCTCCAGAGATGGTGAGTGCACGTCTACCAAACACACAAAAAACAACTGCAAGGAAATAGCAGAATTTTTCAAACAAAGTTGCCTGGGGAGCAATTTTTCTGTGCTTACAGTTAGCTTCCAAGTGTGTTCCCTCTGCTGAAGGGAGCATGTGCTTAACACATGTGCTGGCTCAGGATTAGGCAACTGACAGTTGTGGGTATTGCAGAATATGCTGACATTCCCAAGCAGCTCTACTGGAAGGGGATTATATATCCCAGTGGTATCAGGCTGAGAGAGACCCTGGGAATATGGAAATTGGCACAGGCGGGTAACCGGTCACTTCAAACCGCAAGCTTTGGGCATTTTTATCACAAATTCTCTCCCCATCCCATCCTTGTACTCAGCTGACAAGGCCGGGAGGAACGAAGGTCATCGATCGCAATGAAACCCCCCTCGCTGAACAGCAAACCGGCTGTTCCGGCCGGCAGCTGTACCAGCTCACCCCGGGGGCCCGCGACGCTGCTGGACCCCCACGAGCGAAGCAGGACGCTGCCCACCCAGCTCCGGCCCAGCTCCTGCGCGGGAAGGCAGGACCCGGCCCCGGCGGCGATGCGCCCGGTCTCTCTGGTCCCCGCTGCGCCTGCAGCTCGCCCTCCAACAACAGTGTTTTGAAGGTGCTGGGAAAGAAGAGGTGATATGGCGTGAGAAACCTGATGTTGGAAGTCCTGACCGCTTCTGACCGCTGCAGATCTTGCTTTCTGCGAGAACGGTTCATCTCCCGGCCGAACTCCAGCTCGTGTAACTGCATTTACGCAGTAATTATACTTTCTTAAATTGTCCCAGCAGTTTCAATTTGCCACGGTGCTATTCACTTCCTTTCAAGATGCCACGGAGTCTTACGGCATGCTGACAAGCAGCTGTTACATTTCACCCGAGAAGTGACCGCATGGCGGTGACGGGCAAGAGCCATTCCTGGGCGTGCATTGTGTGCTTGCACGTGGTGCCAGGGCTGTAAAAGGCTTTCGGGTTCCTTGGGGGTGAACAAGGCTACGTAAGTGGAGGGTAATAGTTAACTACTGAAGAGTAACACAACTCATTGCCATATAGCTAGGATGTTGTGGGCAATATTTTGTTTTTAATTAAATATAATCTTGCGAAAAGCTTCTCCCTCTGGTGGGTGAACAGAACGTCATAAAAAAAAAAAAAAAAAAAATGAAGTGCGATCTGTTATAAATTCCAACCTCTACACTTTACAGAGTAACAGCGACAATTTGACCTATTTCAACAATTGAAAAAAATCAACAATACAGACAAGAGAGGCTGACAGCAAATGTGTTCTTTGGAAACCACTGCCCGGGCAGACGTCACTGCTGCACTGTGCGTACGCCCCACCTGCCCCTCAGCTTCAACTCCCTGTGCACCCGATGAGCCAGAGATCGGGCTTTTTTTCTTCATTTATTTGACAAGCCGGGCTTTTTATTCTGCTTATCCAGCTTCTCACCCATGCCTTAAAAGAAAGCATGAGGCAGCCATCCCTCACTTCTTCTACCAAACCACCGAGGAATCCTGTAGTATCAGGGTTTTATTGCGGAGAGGGATAAATCCTCTGTTACCTTCACAGTGGACGACTAACGCAGTAGCGTTCGTGGGTGCTCTGCGAGTACCCCCAACAGCAGCTCAGGGTAGTTCAGCCCCAAGGATGCTATCACTGCGGTATCACTTCGATTACGACCGACTTCTGTGTAGAGAAACCCAGTGCCCGAAGCATCTCCAGGTTCACTATCTCAGCCATTCATTTTAGACCATCTTTTTCCTCCACACCTTTTTTTTTTTCCTTCCCAGGTCATGAAAGAGAGATCAAGGGAGATCATACCTCAGTTCCAACAGAAACCCTCTGACACCTTCCGACATCTCTGCACAAACTCAATAAAAAAAACCAAACAAACAAAAAACCCCACAACCAAAACAACCCAAACCCCTAAACCAAAACAAAAAAAACCCATGCTACTTTTAATTTTAAAAAAACAAAACAAAACAAAACCCAAAACAAACAAACAAACCCCAACAAACAAAAAAACAAAAAGCAAGAAGGGTATTCTCTGGTGGTCTATCTAAGAAAGGGAGATTTCAGCTAATGAACTAAAAGATGTTGTTTGACCAAATAACTTATCTGTGTAGTCAGATGCCTTAAATAAAATGACGGGCAACGTTCACACCACACCGTCAAACAGCAGCTTACAGCTTCCCCAGACACAGACAAAATCCTGCAACACCTCGGCTTTGCTATGGAAACAACTCGGTGGTACATACAATATTCATTAGAAGGGCGAACGCTGTGAGAGCTACAAAACTGTATTCCAAATAAGTTTCTGCTGTTAACAGCATACTGAGATACACATTTACATACGATTATATCGTCCTTCTGATTATTTCCTAAGCTAGACCTCACCGATGAAATCCATCGGGCTGAAAGGGAGGGGTTTTTTGTTTAAAATTTTGTCATGCCTATGACCTACAAAGCCAAATTTCATTTGGCCTGTGAAGCACCGTCAACTTTAATTCTGCTGTTTGTTTGCAGCCTGTGAGCATGAAGTTTTCTTTAATGACTGACATCCAAACGTGCCCTGAAACAGTTACAGTCTTTTTCTTCAAGATAGAAATAATTTTATAAAAACACTCAACTATTGAAACAGCTTTACTGGTCAGACTGCTGGTTTCAGCCTTATTGAGTAAGCTTGGGTACAGCAAAACCTTGGATATTTTTATTTTTGCCCTTCCCCATTGTAGGAAACTAAGTTTTCAATGTCTCTCTCGCCTGTAGTTTTTATTTCCAGCTCCCCCAATATTTTGGGGTGGAGGTGATGAATTTGCTTCTTTGGAAGTTAAACACTACGTCCCAGGCCACCACAGCATGACAGCAGAGAGCTGACATCATCCCGACCACTGCCTTCCACCAGCTTCTCTATTAGTATGAATTTCATACGGGTTTTTGTAAGCTATCCTGGAACATACCCACCAAAACCACTCTGTCTGGCTTTCTGCCTCACCTACCTACTTCGTACCTCTAACATGAAAGTAAAAAAAATAAAATAAAATAAAAATCACGTTATCCAAGAGCATGAGTACAGATTTTCAAAGACGACTAGAACCAAGTATAATTTAATTCATCCTCCTAAATCCTTCTCCTTCAGGCATTAGACTCGTATTAATACGGAAGGATGCTAGTGGGATTTACCAATGAAAACGGGTGTAGTACTACCGAAACCCCAAGCTGACAGGTGGCTTCTGGGAAAGTGAAACAAGTTTATCACTTGGCGAGACAGAAAAAGAGTTACACCAAACGTGGAGCACAATCAATCACTTATAAAAATGCAGGATTATCATATACCCACAAACATTTGCCTTAAGTATGTATGCTACCAAAAATGTAACTTTAAAAAGAAGGGGTTTTTTTCCCCTTCTAATACTCACTAACTCAAAGTAGTAAAACTATTATAGTAGTAAAAAAATTCTAGAATTAAACTGATCTAAATTTAAATAAGTCTTTACTTTGTCCTTAAAAATATACTCGGTATTTGACAGGGAAGTATAGAAATGACAGTTTAGTGCCATCTTGGGGCTTAATAGGAGAACTGCATGTCCAAAACAAAATACGTATATTTGTTACCCGGCACTATAGTAATATAGGTAGATGTGCCAAAGCCGTTATGAAACATACAGCATACCCTATGTTTTATTTTTATTTTTATGCCTGAGCTTCTGTAGTCCCTTTTCTGGGCTGGATATACTTTTACAGGGGGAAACTTCTTAACTAACAAGAAAAATAAATGCTAAACTAAAAAAATCCTTTAAAAAAAAAAGTGAAAAATCTGCAGTTAAACCTTAATTAGTAATACAGATTTCCCAGATCCTTTGAAATTCCTACTCAGGGTTAGTCCAGCACCAAAGATTGATTCAATTTAAGAAACAAGTTACATTAAAAATCACCACAAATTACTGTATATACCCCATGTTACTGCAATATTATGAAAATACGGGTAACACAATTACACATATGGCATTTCTTAATACAGAGATAGTTATAACATAGAAGCGTCCGTAAAGAAAACGCCACACTTTCCAGACGTAAGACATTGTGGTGCTGGTTTAAAGGGGTAAGAATCACCAAACTACATTCAAAGGTAGAAGCTATTTGAATTGTCCCTGCAAGAACCCATCTTTAAACAAATCTCCATATCACTAACCTATGCAATACTCTGGATTCTTCCACAAATAACACCTACAAATGCATAATCACATACAAATGTACAAATACGTACAAATTATGTACAAATACGTACAAATTATGTACAAATACGTACAAATTATGTACAAATACACTATGTACATTAAATAGATTATGTACAAATACATAATCTCTTTGACGTTTTATTCTTTTTTTCCTTTTTCTTTTTAAATTAACATCTACTTTAGAAAAGATCACTTGGAGAATATGTGTCTGTTGATATTCCCGCTCTTGAAAGGGCATGGAATATGCTCTGTTGAATTCACAGTCACATGGGAAGAATCAAGTTGAAACTATGAGGTGTGTAGATATATACGATTGGTATAAATGCTTTTAATAGAGGTCAGGGACATCTGATTTTGCTTGTTTGTGAAACCAATTACATCTATGAGGCTACTTACAAAGGGCTACTGGTCTAATAAAACGGCTACAGATGGTTTTTTTCTCTTTTCTAAACCAACTGGCCTGTACTCAAACCACACAAAGAGCCATTTAAAGGTGGTTGGTTTTACACCCCCGGTCAAGTGTATTTTCCCTGAGCTATCCCAACGTCTTTAAGCGAACAAGAAAAAGCCTCACTGAAGGTTACCTGCTTGGTTGACAGGTTGCCAGCCGGAGTACCTGGGAGCACCCAGGGGTCCCGTTGGCTTGAGGGCGGCCGCAGAGGTGGTGGTGGCGGGGGCAGGTCTCGCCTGCGCGTCCTCTTGGCGGGCGGGCATGCTCCTCGCCGAGGCGGCGGTAAAAGCAGCGGGCTGGGGAGCCTCCGGGGAATCACTGCTCAGAAACAAGGGAGGGAAAAAAATAAAATGCATTTCTTCCAGCAAGAAGAGCACGTGTGAAACGGAGACGTGGAACGAGATCCATGCAACAGGGCAGCACCCACTACTCTGTCATCACCCCAGGACAAGGCTGTGCAAGACACATTTTTAAGCTATTTTTGAAGAACTGGACACTTGAGCAATTTCTGTCAAAAGCCCATCTAGACAACTAAATCCCTTCACAATTTCCATGTAAAATAATCAAGTCTTGGTGTGATAGAGGTTTAAGCAGAACACTTGCTGTAAATTTTGTACATTCCTAGACCTTTTCAATACTTTTTTTTTTTTTGCTTGGAGAAAAGGCAAATACTCATATAGTCAGATTATACTTGAAGATCTTAATAAAAATCATCAATCTAAAAGTGACTTAATTAAGTAAAATTTTCTTCTATGGGCCACTGCTCCCCCAAGTGATCAAAGTATTTTAAAAGAGCTACAGTGTCTTTATTCATTAAACAACAATAAACTGCAATATTTTATTTTGCCTCTTTACAGCAATTTACAGCTGCTTTTATATTTTAAGGGTTATCACAAGTCTTTTAGTTATTTAAAAACACACATGATGAAAAATGCACTTAATCACGATTCACGTATTCGTAGCCACTAATTACATTGCCAGTAAGAACATTTTTCATTTCTTATTTCCAGAAGCTGTTCAAGAATGAGAAAGGTGTCATAACAATTTTTTATGCAGCCTAACAGTATTTGTTTAATGGATATCTATTTGCCTTTGGGAAGCTGAAAACAAATATTTTCATTAAAAGTCTTCAAAGTAGAGGAATAATTGCTAATGAAGGTCATTTGCAAACTAAGAGGATCACAAAACCAGGAAATGAACTCAATAACGTTGTGAAATACAGACAAAATAATTCCAAATAAATATTTTCGGCAATCTGGAAAGCCATTAGTTAACGCATTACAAGCCTTGTATTCTTTCTTCTATTGAAGAAAAATAAGCTTACAGCACACGTTCATCCTGCATATTTCACTGGGGTCATTCACAGAATTATACATTGTGCCAAATTTGTAAAAAATCCTTGAGCTATTTTTACAAGTATTGTACACACACAACATTGCCTTGCCCGTACGACATGCAAGAACTTGAACGCACCATGAGGCCAAAACGCAAGTTCATAACCTTGATTTTTTTCTTTGTCTCTAGATTTACAGGATTAATAATTGATGCATTTAGATTTTTTTTTTTCTTTCTGAATAAAGGATAAAAAAAGATTCACGGTTTAGAGAACAGATCAGAAAGCTCAGTTTAATGAGTAACAGCTATTACATTTATAGGCTTTTTGATGACAGCAGTAGCTGTGCCGAACTGACACTGATGGATTTGCTATATGCAACGTGCACAAGCCCAGCGAAGCACAAAGCGAGACCTTGTATTCTGTTATGTTCAGATGTGAAAAGATATTTGTATAGTGCAAATGGAGGCATTTCAGCTACACATTAGACTCCTTAAAGGCTTAGGATACAAGTCTTTTTAACAACAGATATTGAGGCAGCAGAGATACACCACATAAAAGTGCTGTGGCAGACAGAAAGACAAAAGGATGGGATGACATCCTCTGACATTAATTAGCAGGCCCAGTAGTTAAAGACAAGGTAGTTTAGGACTAGCTTCCACTACGAAAGCTGCGTGAGTCTGCAAGTTCAGCGTCACAGAAGCGTCCTTCTATACTGTTGAGTACATCCGACACATAACCCATCAAACCCGCTCCAGGCCAGAGCCCCACCACATCTTTAGGAATTCCTCAAAATACTGTTGGTCGTAATAAAAGGAAGTTTCCCCCTTCTCCATCCAAAAGACTCATCACCACTTGCGAAATCACCGTTCAAGTCTAGCACCTCTTCTCTGCCTTTGTCTAGAACCATAAAGAAGAAAATCCTGCTGGACCAGCGCCTGCCTTTACACAGAAGCGGCTACTTACCAAGCAAAACTGGATGCAAGACAAGCGAAAAAGGGCATCCTTCAAGGCAAAAGCAGGATAGAAAAACATAGAAATGGTTGAGGTGTGCTGCTGGCAAACTGTGGCCTTATCGTAGGTATAGGCGAGGAAGTAGACGTTGACATATGCCCACAAGGCTGGCTGTAATGCTGACCTATACGCCTCCACCATTGCCATTTTGATGGTTTGAGGCTTGTAAATGATCTAGCATGCTAGTTCCTGAAGCAACAGATTATTGAAGACACTTAGGCTCTTCTTTTGGGGCGCTTAGGGACATAGTTTACTGGTGGACTTGCAGTGATAGGTTAACGGTTGGAGTTGATGATCTTACAGGTGTCTTCCAACCTAAACCATTCTATGATTCTATGATGATTTAGAAAATAAAAAGACTGGAAAGGTGAATCCTAATGACCCTAAACTAAAAGACAATGATAAACCCAGCTACAAAACCACCTGTGATTTTTGACCACCTCTGGTGGATTACGTGCCAGGAGCCTATCCTAGAGAGAAGCTTCCAAAGGGAAAAGCTTGAAGCCATCACCCCGACAGAGGATCGTGTTGGCCTCAGGGCAAAACTTCTGCTCTTGGACTTCCTTTGTGCTTTGTGCCTAGTTCTTTCAAGCAACAGCTGAATAAACGCAACCAGCACTACAGCCTGTTAATTTAACAGGCAGGCTGCTACTGCAGCTTGGCAGGGCTCTCCAGTGGGATATTGCCCGTCTCTCCAGTGGAATATTGCCCACCTATGGTGGGCTGCAGAAAATAGAACACGCATCGGTTTTCCTGGATTACAGCCTCTAATCATACAGCTGCCCAGGAGCGCACGTGTGGCTTTCTTCTTAGAGAGAAAGATAGATCCATCTTCATCTCACTTTCAAGGAAGTGCTGCATCCTGGAGATGTTCGATCTTTTAAATGCTGAATTTCTTCAAATTCATGCTTCAAAATTAATTCCTCAACATCTTTATCATCATCTACACTGAGAAACACTCAAACTCCAATTATTTTTATCTATATTTACCTACATATCTTTCCAGAAGCACACTCACCTTCTACAAAGTGGCTGTATGATACCCCCAATTAGCCCTAGCAGTATTTTGTAACTCACTAGAATACTGTACAATGACGGCCCAAGATTCATTACCTAAGAAAATACATGGTTTGAAGATACAAAAACACAAAGAAAATGAATAGGTTAAGGAAGGGAACTCCCATCTGCTTTTCAGTGTGGTCACTAGAAGACCGAAGGAGGAAAGATACACCTTCCACATTTAACAAGTTCTGCATGAGTAGCTTTCTCAGACTTCCTGTATGACACTCATAGGTCAGGTTCAGGTCAAACACATTTCGATGTCAAAACACTGGTACTGTTACTAATGACAAGCCTACCTTCTAACTCTAGCTTTACCCTTTTAACTCCATTTCATAACCCTTAAATGATACCTTCACCACCCGATGAATACTTACAGCAAAAATGAAAGTTTTCCATGATGGAAACTAAAAGTCACAGCCATTTTAAGAAAGATAATGTTGCTTGCAAGATGTGAATGCTCTGCTGATGAGCTTTGGGCAAGGGGTTTCAACACTGTAAGAATGAAGGAACGCTGGAATGTGAGCCTGACTGATTCAGAGTCCTGTGCCCTGAAAACTCACTATGTGTTTAATTAATAAGTTACGGGAAGATTAATCAAAATAATCCTGGAAGTCGGTTGCAAGGGAAACAGATTGCAAAACCAGCCCAAGAAAACAGTCCAGCAAAGAAGCAAGCCAAGACGCCTCTTTGTCTTTGACGTGTGCGAGCTCATACATGACATATTGTCCTGAATTTCCATAGGGAATGACTCCTCCTGCACAGTGGAGTCCTCTACTATCAGAGTAAGGACATGTACAGAAAAGAACAAACTTTCTGGGGAGCCAGTCTGAGACTGGGAGACACACATAGGGCTCCAGTGATGGTGCAAACTTCATCCGGAGCTCATGACTTAGCCCCTCCTGATCAACAAAAGTAGTGTGGAAACAGGCAAAGTTGACTAAAAACCCAGTAATAATTCCTCCACTTTTCCTCCTCATCCTCCTCCCCAAATACTGTATTAAATTCTGGCTTTTGGTGAGAGGACGGGGAGAAGAGGACATTTTCCAGGTAACTGTCCCATCACTGAATACAGTACTGAGAGTGTCTTGGAAGCTACAGTGGGGCAATGGGGGAGGAACCTGCAGGGGAGGAACGCAGGTCCAGGTCACACGTGAAATGAGCACCAGTGTTTCAGAGACCACCACAGGATATTTGCATCCAAGCCACACCCCCTTCCTTCCCAAAAATCTGGTGCACCAAGATAAGGCTGAACACGTTTCAGAAGCATTTTA
This sequence comes from Podiceps cristatus, assembly GCA_000699545.1. Taxonomy (NCBI): domain Eukaryota; kingdom Metazoa; phylum Chordata; class Aves; order Podicipediformes; family Podicipedidae; genus Podiceps; species Podiceps cristatus. The sequence goes on from KL285811.1 coordinate 70,501, forward strand.
AGAAATTAGCACTGGAAAATCCTCCTGAATGTATTTAGAGGTTCTGGCACCCTCCCCTCCTTTCTCCCCACAAAATCAGAGGGAAGAAAACCACATGTTTTGGGGCTCCAAATGCCTAAACCTCCCTTCACCCTTCTGTGGAAACTCCTGTATAGAGCTGCCTAGAAGAAATACACGCTTTAGAGAAGGTAACTCTGTGTCATGTTGCATTCAGCCAAAGGAGCAGCTATGGCCCCAACTGAAAATGAAATACAGCTCGTCGTCGTGTAATTTCTAACAACACTAAAATGGTAACAAGGGCCAAGTCTCTCAGACTTTCCCAAGCAGGTTCAAGAGATCTGAGTGGACCTTTTCCTCGTGCAAGCCCAAGATAGCAGGTGATCGAACTGAAATCATCATCACTCGAGACCTAGTCTGGTATATCAGTATTTCCTAACAGTTCTCTGGATTATAAATGATATTTTAACTCCCACTTGATGTCCAGAATGTCTACGTGAGTCAGGAACAAGTCCCCTGTGGTCTGAGGAAGCTTGTTTGACAGGAGAGGTCATGTAATATCTAAGAGAGAGTCTGTAAATGCTTTCTTCAGAGTGCCAGGAATCTTGTCAGTTTATCTTCCCTTAAGAACACTAAATCTTTAAAGGCAAAAACAAGACCAAAAAAGAAAGAAGATGTGAACAAATCACTCTTGGTTTCTGGCACAACCAAGTAGCATACAATAGCCTTGATTCTCCTTTATGGCTTCTAAAGCCAAAATAATTTATCAAAAAGTAAGACTTCCCTTGCATAACACCTTGCTGCCTGATGGTTGTATATTAACCCCAACCAGGCATTGGGCACATTGCAGAAACCTGAATAAATGTCTTCTAAAAGACATTTTTAAATGTCTATAAAACCAGCGCAGTGGTTGATACAGCACTGAAGGCCAGGGGCGTGAAGAAATCTTTAATACAACCTCTTTGAAGTATTTATATTAAAGAAACTTTGCACCTTCAAGTCAGGAAAGAAGGGTTTATCTGCCCTAAGACCAAGTAAACTGATACACAGATGCTTCTCCAAATTACAGCAAGGTATTAGCACAGCTGAGATTAAACTTGAATCTCGGATCTCAATTTCTTGTTTTAAGCTGTGTTGTTTAAGTCACACCCATCACGTGATGTGTTTTGTAGAGTATCAAAAAAACACATTAGCTGAAGACATACATAGGAGACAAGCCAGGTATGAGAATGATGACAAACCCCCACGAAATACATGTGCCTTTTTGCAAGGGCATTCTGGTGCAACAATAGCGGAACAGAAGACAAGAACTACTGAGTGCCGACCTTGTTGCCACCCCTGCTGCAAACCCACGGGCTCAGTCAGCTTTTTAAAACGGCGTTTACGTTTGGTGTTAACCTAGCAGTGTTCCAATAACTTGCAAGAAAGAAGAAAATTCAAAACAAAATAATAAAAAGAGCTGAGAAAGTCATGGGGTGGATATGGGTATTTCCATATCAAGTTACGCGAGGGCGTGCATAGCCCTTCTATAAGCGGTGCTCTACACAGAAACAATAAAGCATCTTTCTCTCAGAGGCAACACCAGTAGTTTGTTAAAAAAACACAAAGCCCCATAAACATAAGGCTATTTCTGTCGCCATCAGGATGAACTCTTAACTTAGTGAAAGATTGCATGCTGATTATATTTTTAAAAAAAAAAAAAAAAAAAAAAAAAAAGTCCATTTCTGAGGAATCTGGTAGGGGAAGAAAACAGGTGGATGTTCGGCTGACTTCAGGACAGCTCATAACAGATACTAAGCCAGAAAAAGGTCAAGGTCTCCAGAGCTCCCCGGTAGAGAGCAGTTTAAGACAGACAGTTTTTTGGAACAGAGATGGTAAAGTGAGAGGGATAAAAGGGAAATATTTCTGGAGCAATCCTACTGCAGAACAAAATCTAAACCCTGCTTTTGTTACAGCTACAACTTTCGTGATATAATGCAAACAAGCCTAAGCTAGCTTGGTAAAAACAGATTCCTTACTTTTTCATGGAAGTTATTCAAGATAGAGACGGAAAACACAAACCCCAAAGATGTGTAAGCTTATTGGTTGGCTTTCTTGGTTGAGCTAGACGTTTTTTGCACAAGTTATTCTACCATACAATTGTGATATACCCATCTCTCTAATTATGGGGCATAAGCTCTCCTTCCCTATCAACTATTGTGTTGTTGGATGAAGTGAGCTGCTGTTTAACAATTTTTCAGCGTTACATTCATTCACATATTACGCCATTAGGTTGACAGTAATGCAAAGACATTTTAATACCTAGTTTCTCACACTCATTGGTACATTTCTCTGAAATCTATTACTTTTTTTTTTTTTTAGATGAAATCAATCGGTTTTGCCTAATCTTTGATGAACTTAAATGACAACAAGTACTTACTGTCAGTAAATTGTAAGCATAATTTATCTTCTTTTATCTCTTTTTCCTAAATGTTTCTCAATCCATACAATGAGGCTGCGTCCTGGTTTCAGCTGGGATGGAACTAATTTTCTTCCCAGTAGCGACTGTGTTTTTGATTTAGTATGGGATTTGGTATGTGAAGAATGTTGATAGTACACTGACGTTATTAGTTGCTGCTAAGAGATCGGGGATTTTTTTTCCAGCTTCCCAGGTTTTACCAATGTGCAGATGCAAAAAGCTGGGAGGGGTACAGCCAGCACCGTTGACCCAAACTGGCCAAAGAGAGTATTCCATACCATGGATGCCATGCCCAGTATGTAAGTGGGGGTCAGCTAGTGGGCTGGGGGCTTTCGTTCATTCATTCGGCTGTTTGTTCCCTCGCTCGCTGTCAGGAACTTGGGTTCTGAGATCGCTGATGGGGAGATCGCTGTTCGGGGATTGCTCTTGGTTTTACTCCATGATCACCGCTCAGGATGGGTTGTACCAGTTGTTAGATGGTGAGAAATTGTTCATCATTTGTTTTGTATGTTCTATTATCATTATATTT
>JMFS01122925.1:0-18476 GCA_000699545.1 Podiceps cristatus
AGAAAAAAAGAGTAAAAATAAATAAAATGCTTCTGGAAAAAAACAAAACAAAACAAAAAGACAAAAAAAGGTGTCAGAGAGAGGAAGTGTGGAAGTGGTCTGGATTATGATGGCTCCATACTGTGCTGGGAAGTCTTCTGTTTGGACTGTGACATGTTTAAAGCTGGCTGTTCTGAACTTAGAAACTCCAGCAAAGCCTTATGTTTTTATAAAAATATGCTGCAAAGGAAGGCTTTATCTTCTGAAGACAGCGTTTGTAAAGCTGTAAATGGATTTTGGCTCAAAATTCCAACCCAGTTTAAATTTTGAAACAACTCAGCCAAACACATTTGTGTGTTCCTCACAGAAACTCCTGAAACCCCTCTGCATTGGCTCTGCTTTGCTCCTCCTGCAGCCCAGGGTAACAATCTAATTGGCACCAGAGTGGCAGCAGAGCTCAGCTTCTGCCGAGGACTTATTGAACAGCCTTTCCTGGCAGCTGCAGTGTAGGGCAGCTGTTGGAATAGCTGGGAGTTAATGCTTGGCTGTTCATGAGGAAACCCATTAGGTGGTGGAACAATGCTATGAAAACATACCAAGATCTCTCCTGTAAACCTGCAGACCCTCAATAGTATATGACTACAAATAATAAAGTTAAAATCTTTACTGCCTGGTTCTTCCCCTCATTACTCATTGAGGACTGAACATGGTACTTAACTCATTAGTATTCATATAAAAATTTCTAATGCCGTGTATGCCATTATTAAAACCTGATGTCCAGGATGTGGTTCATGAATCCTTGGCACTGCAGTGTTTAGGGGTTTCATTTCTTAAGACTATTTACAGAGCATCCCAATGTTGTCAACATACTAACTGGCTCATGCAAGAATAAGTTCCAAAGATGAATAACTTCATTGTAAATGTAGTTCTGGGAGAAGAGTTATTGCAATATTCTAACTCTAATTACCAAATTTAATTATAGTTTTAGCTTCCCAAGCAGTATAAGAATCTATATAACATACATTTTCCAGCGTGAGTCAGTTCTGAGAAACAGCTTGGCTGAGGAAACAAGTTGCTTTGGGGGCTGTAATACTCTAAGATCTGTTTTAATGAAGACACAGGAACTAGATGTGGGGTTATAAAACAGTGATAACACAACAAAAAGCTAGGAGAAAATAGTATGATTGTCCAGTTTTCTGGCTTTGGATAAGATACTCAAATGCAATCTTTCCTGCTTACTGGTGATAGTTGTCCACTTTATGAGTGCTGGTAATTGAACTCTCATTTCTCTGAGAGGTGGCTGTATGGCAGTGGCTGCTTTGTGTGTTCCTTTTAATGATCCTGTTGTCATAGGTAAACTCAAGTCTATGCAAGAAAGCTCCTCCTCCATAATTTTCTATGCTATTCACATACTTGGGAGATATTTATTGCTTTCTGGTGCTTTCAGGTTTCTATATAATACCATCCTTTCCACAGCTATATGCTGCTCTGTCTTTTTGGTCTCTCCCACTATTGCATTCGATCCCCCAGGAGCTGAGAAATTCCCTTTCAGGAGAGATCCTAAAGGCACTAAGGAAACTGAATCCTGATACTTGGAGTCAATTTGACTCTTTGGAAGGCCTAAACCAAAACCCAATTTTGACTCTTTTCAGCCTATAACAATGTGTAAAGTTTGCTAGCTCTTGAAGCGTTTTGAGCAAGGAGAGGTGAGGTTGAGAGAGAAAACATTGGAGCCTGACAGGCAACTTCTAGACTTTCCGCATGAATTCTCTAATGTACTTTAAGGCAATTACAACCAAACAATATATCGAGTAGATGCTGGCTGCTCATGTCAAAATGTGTTTCTTTCCACAACCTGTGTGCTGTGATCCCCCCAAGAGAAAACTGGGTTTGCCTGGATGACTTGTTCACTAGGCAGGAGACGTCACAGACTGTATCAGCTACATACATGGTGTCAGCACAGCTGGCTTCTGCGAAGTCGAACACTTCACCAGATGAATCCCTCTACCTTTGTAAGGATGAGAGGTTGTTTCTCTTCTCCTTCCTCCAGAACAGCTGCTCATCTTCTTGATGCTTGTAGAAAATCTATTTTCTTTCTCAAATTTACCTGAAATCAGTGATTAGCTTAATCAATTATTATAGAAGAGACAGACGAGCAGAGAAAAGTAGCCTTCTTAGGCCTTCAAGGCAGAAACTTAGATGAAGTAAAGAAGATGTACCTCTGCACCTGGCCGTACCAGTGTGCCACAGGGATGGGACTGCCTGGGGGCCAGGACCACGGGGGTTCCCTCTGGGGGCAGCCAGGGAGCAGGTCTGGCCAGGGGACAGTGGGGAGCTCCCCCAGCCTTTGGCATGAGGGAGGGTTGTGGGAGGCCCCAGAGGAAGGAGTCAGGGCTGTTGCAGCTTACTAGTACCCTCAGGGCTATAACCTCAGTTGCAAATAAACAAATTCCTTCAGGACACAATCATACCTGGTTCAGGTAAGCCAGTCCTAAAGAAACAATGTTGTTTCCTAATTATTCCATTCTTTTTGCAAAATATAACGTTCATGGCATGATTTTGACCATTACAGAGCAAAGTCCAATACTTCTAAGCGTGTTTCCACGAGAAAAGGCTTCAGCTTTCAGATACTTCAACATTATGAATCAGTCAACATTTTGGGAGGGTTGTGCATTTTCCCCACATTCACAATTGTAAGATAAACTGAATTATTCCAATGTTCTTGAAAGATACATCTGCAAGGAAGTCCTTAGTTCATCAGGATTTGCATATATAAATGACACCGTTCTCTTCCTGAATTCATGCTTTCCTCTGGAGGCAAAAGAGAAATTACTTTTTGGTGAAATCAGATTTTTCAGTTTCTTCCAGAAGATTGTTCTCTTTATAGTTACATAGCTCAGTTTAGGTCATTCTTGGCTTTTTCCCCAAGACCTTTCTATTACCATTCTCGTCCATTTTAGAGAGGTAATTGTTATCATAAGTTGCCATACAATTGTTTCTCCTGTTAAAGTGCCTAAACTTTGATTCAGTTTTCCAATGTATTTGCAATTTGAGATTAAGATGATCACTGTGTTTGCAATAGTATCTGCAATATCATCCAGTGAATGGAGAAGAAACAACAGAAGCCAAGCTTTTTCCTTCTACATTGAGATGTTGAGTAAGAAGGCTCCATCGGTCTGCTTGACACAGGGAAACTGTCTAAAACTTTTCTGACACTGATTTTTTGCAAACTTATCTGACACTGATTTGCAATTTTTTTTACAGTAAAGACAAGGCTACATCTAAGTTGTGTAGCAAAGCTGTGTAACTCGCATAGAAAACAGTGGTAAACTGAGAAATTGATGGTACAGTATGTAAACTGGTTTACTGGAAATGCACAACATAACAATGATTCAGTTTTATCAAGGAGCAGACATAAACTAATAGATTGTTACCTATCCAGTGGATAAGTCTGAAAGGACATATCAGTGTAGAAGTGACTCATAGTTTAGAGTCAAAGAAAAACCCATTTGATTTCCTTTTTATTGACTTTCAGTCTAACCTATGCTAATATTAGCATGTTCCTCATTTAATGCGTTAAACTTGAATAAGTTTAGGAAGGCTTTAAAGGCTTGCAGAAATCTAGCTGCTTGCTTTCCTGCTACACTTTTCCATTGGGCTGAAAAGACTTTGTGATCAGCAAATTGACTATCTTTTGTGTTAATCCAATTATTATATCTCCATTTACAAAGATTAAAAAAATTTGGATGAGTTTGTCCTATGATTATACAGGGTAGCATACATATAAATGAAAAGTGGGTGGAAAGAACTTGGCAAAATCCCTAGGACTTAGAATCAGATCTGCTGTGTGAAGATCTTTAGTGTATTGATAATATACGTTACTTATGACATCTTGAAAGTGCAGCAATGTGAATTTACAAAAGCCTTTTGTGGAGATACCATGTATGTGCCCTTTTGTCTGTATTAGTAGCTAAACACATGCTAATTATATGTAAAAGTATGTCTACACACTTACTGTAACAGTAAAAAGTTGCAACAAGACCCATGGGCAGAAGTTGAAACAGCAAATTCAGGTAGGAAATGAAGCATATTCTTGCTTTTTTGCTCTTAAAAGGAGTTAAACCATTGAAGTAATATGTGCAGGGCTGTGTTGGATTCCCCATTATTGGTAACTATCAAATGGATAACAGACATACTTTTATGACAGATGTCCCAATTTCAGTGAAGCTATTGGACTTTGAGCACTAGAATCTGTGTTATACATCACCATAGAAAAGATCACAATTTTAATTATCTTTTTAGGAAAACCAGTAAAAATGTAGAAGGAAAGAGGGCTTTAGTAAGTTTTTGCAAAAAGAAAGTGGGAGAAAGGGAACTGCCCGCAATAATGCTGAAACTCTATGACAGTTCAAACATAGCTGTTAAGCTCTTAGCATGTTTTCTCAGTGATTCACCCAAGGTATCTAGCAATTCTTCCAGAAAGTAATGAGGAGAACAGAACATTGTCTTGATGTGTGTGGAGGAATTAGGCTATTCTGTGATAGGGATCTGTCCTGATATGACACTGTTCCTGTCTGTATTTTCATGTATACTGACAGTAGACAGCAAACTGTTTCCACAAATATATATACACAGAAAAAATCAATACATTCATAACATTTCCAGGCAGTGGCAGTCCAATGTTATATAGAAGTAAACCTACCTGTAGAGATGTAGGATTTTTTTGTTTTCATGGATTTTATGAGAAAAATCACATCAGATTAAAATTTGTATAAGATCTCAGGGACTTCAGGGAAGGCAGACACCTTGAAATATTTATTGAAATTTGGGTTAAATTATTAATCTGCCAGTAGGAAGTACTAAGTGCCTTCATAGCTTTAAACCTTGACATCTGTAATCTCAGTCCTGTAAATATCACTGCACAGCAGACTAATATAGTGAGATTATGTTCCATTTAGGTATAAATGAGCTGACTTTTCATAATTATCTGTTTAGCTTGGCTAAACCAAGCAACTGTCTATCATTTATCAGCAGACCTGGCTAATCGGGGAGGTCCCAGTTGACTGGGGGTTGGGAAATGTGATGTCCATCTACAAGAAGAGCCAGAAGGAGGATCTGGGGAACTACAGACCTGTCAGTCTGACCTCGATGCTGGGTAAGGTTATGGGGCAGGACATCTCAAGTGTCATCATGTGGCACATGTGGGACAACCAAGCGATCAGGCCCAGTCAGCACGGGTTTATGAAAGACAGGTCTTGCTTGACCAACCTGATCTCCTTCTATGACAAGATGACTCACTTGGTCAATGAGGGAAAGGTTGCCAATGTTGTCTACCTAGATTTTAGGGAAAGCTTAGACACCTTTTCCCACACCATCCTTCTGGAGAAACTGGTTGCTCACAGCTTGGGTGGGTGTACTCTGTGCTGGGTAACAAACTGCCTGGATGGCCAGGCCCAAAGAATTGTGGAGAATGGAGTGAATCTAGTTGGCAGCTGGTCACAAGTGGTGTTCCCCAGCGCTCGGTATTGGGGCCAGTTCTCTCTAGTATCTTTATCTATGATCTGGATGAGGGGATTAAGTGCACCCTTAGTAAGTTTGTGGACAACAGCAAGTTGGGAGGGAGTGTTGATCTGCTTGAGGGGAGGAAGGTTCTATAGAGAGATCTGGACAGGCTGGATCGATGGGCTGGGGCCAACTGCATGAGGTTCAACAAGGCCAAGTGCCGGGTCCTGCACTTGGGTCACAACAACCCCATGCAATGCTACAGGCTGGGGGAGGAGTGGCTGGAAACTGCCTGGCAGGAAAAGACCTGGAGGTGTTGGTTGACAGCCAGCTGAACATGAGCCAGCAGTGTGCCCAGGTGGCCAAAAGGCCAACAGCATCCTGGCTTGTATCAGCAATAGTGTGGCCAGCAGAACCAGGGAAATGATTGTCCCGCTGTACTCAGCACTGGTGAGGCCGCACCTTGAGTGCTCTGTTCAGTTTTGGGCCTCTCACTACAGGAAAGACATGGAGGTGCTAGAATGTGTCTAAAGAAGGGACATGAAGCTGGTGAAGTCTTATGAGGAGCAGATGAGGGAACTGGGGTTCTTTAGCCTGGAGAAAAGGAGGATGAGGGGAGTCCTTATCGCTCTCTACAACTACCTGAAAGGAGATTGTAGCGAGGTTGGTGTCGGTCTCTTCTCCCAAGTAACAGGTGATAGGACAAGAGGAAATGACCTCAAATTGCGCCAGGGGAATTTTAGATTGGATATTAAGAATCATTTCTTCACTGAAAGGGTTATCAGGCATGGAAGAGGCTGCCCAGGGAAGTGGTGGAGTTGTCATCCCTGGAGGTATTTAAAAGATATGTAGTTGTGGTGCTTAGGGACATAGTTTAATGGTGGACTTGGCAGGGGTAGGTTAACAGTCGGACTCGGTGATCTGAAAGGTCTCTTCCACCCTAAATGATTCTATGATTCTATTGATACCAGTTTGTAGTGACACCCTGATACGGTCAACTATTTGCCTATGATTACAGACAAACTCTGTGTACCTGGACAGTATATAAAGCCAAGTACTACCAAATCCAGCTCATTTTTCATCCAGCTGTACAAACTGAAATAGTGTCTTCAAAATAGCACAGGCACTTCCTTAGTGAGTAAGTGGTCTTATTTTGGCTTGAGGGGAACTGAAGAACACCAAACCCAAGCTATTTGAGAGCTCTGTTTTTACTGTAGCTGGAAAAGCTAAACAGATTGCTTTAGTAATTAGGCTGATAAAAAGCCTTCAGAGAGATAAAAACTATTTGTTCCTTTCAATAACGATGAGCTGAGAATAAGACCTAGATGTACTGAATTCCCTGTTCAGTGCTCATAAAAACAGGATAATGAATTCCTCTGTTCTAAACATGTTATAAGGGTGACATTTATAAAATGCCAAGAAATTAAATGCATAGTTCTGTGAGATCAATTACTTTTTTCCAGTGTTGATTTTGCTGCGGAAGTTTCTGATCCAAATGTTCCAGATGGGAAAACTTTTGCTTTGCCTCCCGAGAAAACTCAGGAGTGTGACAGTTAAAACCTGAAGGTGCCAGGTATTGACTAGATGTTACCAGAACTAGTGAATAAACCTGGGAAAGGCATTTTAATCCAGCAATGCCTTCTCATGCACTTATCAGTCTCATCTGTAGCGAACAAGCAACACCACAAGCTTCTAACTAAAACTGCTCACCTCCTGAAGAGTCTAGAAATACAAACATTTAAACATCGCAATGGGAAAGAAGTCTCTCTGGTACTAATCTGGTTATAGATCACTAATGAATCTCTGAGAAGTGCTTAAAGGACAACAGACACATTGTTGTTCCCTGTGTCACTTTTTAATGTTTTGACTCCAATCATGGATTGTAGGTTTCAATACAGACCTGCTAAAGAGGAACACAAAGCAAGAAACAAGCCCTTCCTTATGTAATGGGATGGTCATACAAATATGTTTTTCATTTTGAGTGGGTGTGTGTTCTGTGTTGATTTTTTTTGAGACTTTCTTTACTTCTTTCCTTCATTCTTTCTTTTGTCAGTCTTTCTCTCTTTTCTTTCTTTTCATCTCCTTCTGTCTGCTTGGCAATAACTGGAAATTAAGTCATTGTCATAGAGTCATTGTATGATTGAGGCTGGCAGGTGACAACCCACCTGCTCAAACACTGTTAGCTAGAGCAGGTTGACCAGGACAGTGTCCAGACAGGTTTTTAACGTCTCTGAAGACGCCACAACCTCTCTGGGCATCCTGTTTCAATATTCAGTGACTCTGTCAGTAAAAAAAACCCAAAAAACCAAAAAAACCCCATTTCTTCTGTTTAAATGGAATTGCTTGTATTTTAATTTGTGTCCATTTTCCCTGGTCCTGTCACTGGATAACACTGGGAAGCATCTTGCTTTCTCTGTTTAATACTCTCAATCAGGTACTTGTACACTTGGATAAGATTCCACCCTGAACCGTCTCTTCTTAGGCTGAACTGTTCCAGATCACTCAGTCTCTCCTTGTATGCCAGGTGCTCCTGTCTGTCCATCATCTTGGTGGCTCTAAAATACATTTTCAAATCAAATATGCTAGAACTAATGGACATAATGGCTATTTTGTCATAACCAGCAGCTTCAATTATGTCTTATTCCTGAATAACAAATCGTTAACCATGCTCAGTTGGGTCATACACCCTAATGAATGTAGTAGTAAAGGGCTTACAATGTGGAAGTCCGACAAGCACCATTGACCTAGACAAATAAGGTACTACACAGAAACCCACTGGACTCAGCTAATTACTGCAATTTCTCCTTAAATGATAGAAAAATTGTGATGGTCCCAGCACTGTTTTTCTTATTAATGCCTTCAAGGTATTTTTTTTTTTTTTCTTCCTGTTTATTAACAGTCTCTTTTTTTTCAGATACCAGCTACATACATTTTAAGAACTGCTAGGCTGGATTTGAAAAATAATGTTGTGGCTATTAGAAATAGAGGCAATTCTTTAAAAGCCATCCACAAACTAGCATCAGGTTTTTAACTTTTTTACCTGAACATAACGAAGGGAAGGGAGGAAATCAAGTCAACTATTTTGGGAAGAAATAGGGATCATCTTCCAGCACGCAAATTCTTGGAGGCTGAATCTTTCTTTTTGTAGGCCCATGCTTTAGCAACATAGCTAAATGAATTTCTAACTTTTAGGCACTCAAATTTCTAATATATTGAAATGTGTATTGCACCAGGTAATTTAAGACAACACATAATCATGATGTTTTGATCAGAGACTTAAATATGCAGTCTAGTGCAGATTGGCCTAATCTGAGTTTATTTTTGGGAAGGAAGAAGGTACTGTCTGCTACAGTTAAAGTTGAAGTGAAACAGTACGTAAACACGGAGCGTTGGTGTGATTCAAGTCAATGTGGGGTTAGAAGACACAGGCCAAAAGAAAACCTGATGAAGTAGGAATAAATTATATCCTTTTAGAAATGGTCTATTCACAACTGAACAGATCCGAAAGAGAAAGTAAGTCATTAAGAACTGTAATATAGTAAATGTAATGTAGTAAATTGTGATACTGTAAATGGTAAATTAATTTATTATGATTTGCTTCACATCTTGTAATGTGCAGTTGCCAGAGCCATTTCCTTTTTATATTTCTTGATATAACTAGTCAAGACTTGTATATTCAATAAGTTCTTAGTTACAGGAATGAACAATTGCAAAAGTTCAAGCCCACATACTTCCCAGTATGAAGACCTTAGAAGTCATAAGAAGATATAATAAATATCTTTAGATTTCTGTATAATGTTATCAAACAATCTGATCACCTGACTAAATATGTAAAAATGAAAAAAAGTCTCAGTTTACATGTAATATACACTTCACCAAACTGTCTTGCAGAATGAGCCAATAGCCAACAGGATGCAACAGTGTCTTACTCCAAGTCTTTTTTCTTTATCATTTTGTACATACAGGACTCAGCTTTCACATGAATATCTGCTGTGTCAGCTTCTGGTTTAGATATTTGATAGCTGTCTCCTTACACCTCAGTGGCAATGTTGAAAGTCAGGAAAATTGTATAGTACAATTTAAAAACATTTGGTCAATAGCTTAGTCTCTGTTGGTTTTGTTGTAATAGTACCTTTCAAAGAATCCCATTACTTTAATTCATCATATTGTTTGTAGAAAGTTCTTACAGACTGCCTATAATTTTCTGCAAATTCTTGAACAGTAATCTATGCAGCATCATCAAAATTTCCACTCTGAATTCAGCCAGTCCCTCTGTTGCTAAATAAGCTGTGATTGGGGTATGTCTCTAAAAACATTGATCATCTAGAAGCTGTTTACCTGCTACCCATATCTATTTCCCATGCAATGCACTACAGCACAAAACACATCCTTAGGGTTGAGAGCCAAAAGATATTGAACTGCCAGCATCCTCCTCTTCAGCATGCGCAGCTGATTTGGAGTGATTTACATTCCTAACAAAGTGCTTCAAGCACAGTTAAGAGAGTGTTGGGAAGCTTCCAGTTTGTGCTTAATTTTTCTGTGTACTGAGCACTCACTAATAGAGGTGGAACTTGCCAATTCTGGTTTCCTTCAGCACTTTTGCAGACTCAGGCTGATCCAAAAAAAAAAAAAAAAATAAAAAAATCATGAGGTTGATATTAAAGTCAAACAATTTAATTTGCCTTCTGACTCTGGAATCTAAATGGATTGTGATCATGAGCTCTTTTCTACAACTGCAGGTTCTGGGAATGGGTTTTATCTCTTGTTTCTCCAATGACAGACAAGGTAATTCTTTTGTGTCTTTGGGACCTGAGGTTTGTTGGGGGGGGGAGGGATGGACCCAAAAAAACCCAAACCCAAAGCAAAAGAAAACTAAATCTTCCACAGCTTTTCAAGTGTTTTAACATGGTGAAGTTTTAACACTATTGCCGTAGTTCCCTTTCAATACAAGCAATGCACCATCCAACATAAGAAAGAATCTGTCTTCACTTCCCTGAGGTGATTGTAGCATTTGAAAAATGAATATGTTTCTCTACGTATAGATATATTGTATTTTGAACATTTTCTTCTAAGTGGCTAGACAATCTTTAGGTATCTGGTGCTTCTTGTTACCATGTAACACAGAAAAAAATCTGTTATTACAACCAAATTTTCTCAGACACAAACTACACAAAGAGGCAGAAGACCAAATTCCTGTTTTTCCAGACTTCCTTTGCCTGTTTTTATTGACTATTGAATATCTATTTCCTGCTGGCCTACCTCTGTGCCCATGTTGAATTCTGCACTTTAATTTGACGATATTCAGTGGCCAGGCACTGTCAAATTGCTTCAACCTGAAATGTAAATAGTCACATTTGTTGTCCATAGTGAGGTATCTCTCAGTGGAGTTCATCAGATCTGTTATGCTAGATATCATTTCCTTTATTGCCTGCAGCCATGTAATCTGGGAACGTCAGGTGACACACTGAAAAGTTATAAAAAAGCATCATTGCTTACCTGAGTGTATTAGTTGTAATGAAATACATATATCAATAAAAAGTAGATATTATTTTATTCTGGTCTCAGTGGAACTTTGTTGCAAAGTAAAACACACTGAAATGGTTCCTACAGAAGCTTGAAACAATGCGGGTAAAGTAAGAACTCCTCTCCCCACCCACCCCAAACTGTCTCCCATTTGTAGTGAATGCTTCAAAGGATGTGGAAAGAGAAAACCAAGGTAATGGTCTCTATTTTGTAGGTTGTTACAATGAACACGGAGTCAGTAACACTGCTGCTGAAAGAAAGGAGAGCTGTGGAGAAAAGAAATAAATTGACGGAAGCAGTCTGTGTTTTCCGTGGACATTTACAAGAAAAGTCATTACAGATTCCTGTTTGGGGTTTTTTTGTTTGTTTGTTTGGTTGGTTGGTTGGTTTTTGTTTGGGGTTTTTTTGGGTTTGTTTGTGCTGTGGTATGGGAAACTATAGATAAAATATTGGAAGGGAGAGGGAAATATGCAAAAATGAAGAAAAATTAAGATTTACTGACAGGAATAGGACTGGGATTTATATAGAAAGAATATGAGAATATTACAGCTCTTCAGGGGTGAGGAAAATAATGTACTAGATCTATGAGCTTGCAGAAGCAAAGAGTAAGTCTAGACGTGAGTTATTGACAAGATTTTATTTCTTCAGAAAAAGCAGGTCCTAACTCTTAATATGATTTTTTTGCTAGGTGGAATAGAGTACAATGAAACTGGAACGTGTTTGGGGAATGAACCATTTGGCTCCTGGCACTATTATTAATTGGGTAAAGTGCTCATATAAAAGCAGAGGTGGCCATTACCAATGCGATTTGGAAGATGTAAAAATGGGAAAGCTAAAGCTCACCTTCATTTCAGGGGTTATGTAAATTTGTCATGGAGGGACATAAAAGAAACTTAGATGCAAGGCAAGTGTCACTGAGGATTATCATTCATGAGACTACCTATTCCACATTCAAACTTCTTGATAGAGAGGAAAATGCAGATGAGAAAAGAATAAACAGTCGATATATCATGCTCATAGAACTAAAACATTAACATTGTTTAGAGTGCGAACACCCTTAAAATTGAATAAGATAAGGAATCAAAATTGAGTGTACATATTTCACATAATAATGATTTCTTATTTTATTACTCAAAGATTGAAAGTTGTTGTCAGTGTAGTGTTGGGACTTCCTAGTTTTCATTCTGCTAAATCTCACTACAGTACCTGATCTCAGTTATAATGAGCCACTATAATTGCATGGAGAGCTAAAAACAGGGTCTCAAATTACTGTAGATTTGATTTACAGCCCAGTGAATCGAAATGAGCCACTTGGAAACACTGCAGCATGAATGAAAAAGTTGTCATTGGCATGTATTGTAGGGAGCTGATGTATGGCCTTTGTTTCCTTCAGATCCTCATGTTCCTTCCCACACTAGGGTTACACAACTCAATAATCCTTATGTCTGCTTGGGGTTTATGTTCACCAGAGTGTGATTAGGACAGGACTGCTCTGGGCACTTGCTGGTGATGTATGCTTGGTCTTCTTTTGTCTTGAGCATAGCAATAACATTTTTTTCCACATTGCAATGGACAAACAGCAAATAGCTCCTGGTCAAGACAAGGTGGGGAAATTAACTGAGTGTTTTCTCAGTGCAGTCTATGTTTTCCAAATAATTTCCCATTATTTTTAATTTTAAAGAAATGAAACATTTCTTTTCCTTATAGTGTTACAATTCTCCTCATGTTAGCCTTAAAACCCATTTTGTGAAAATACAAAAAGAAGGTCTCAAAAGGCTTTAATTGCTTCTTAGTCTTCAGGGTAAGAAACTTTGCTTTTGGTTTCTTTGAGAAGTCTGCTTAACAATACTAATTGCCATCAGATGGTGATGTTGTGCTTGCATCAGTAAAGACACTTTCTTTTTGAAAACTCAGCACAAAAAGTATCTGTTTGAAAATACTTATGAAAGTACAATCACAGATTCTTACACAGACCACAGGAAGAAAAATTAATGGCAGAAATTATTTTTACTCCAAACCACTAAAGTACAAAAACATTTATCAGGCTAAAAATCAATTGCAAGCAATCAGCCAAATCTTAGTCATTATTAATTCAGTAACTCATTCTTCACAGCATATGCAAAGCTAAATTAAAAAGATATTTCAGCATAGTTGAGATCACATTTTAGGAATTTTATGGTAATGAATAGGGTCCTTAGTTGGCAAATTTTGCTAATTGAAAAAAACTTGATTTCAACTGTAAAGATAAAAATTAATTTGCATATTTCCCTTCTCCTTTAGACATATTTGCAAAATATGAAGCACTGACGAGTTTCTAAATCAGAGCCTATTTTTGTTACTGTTTTCAAAAATGAGAATGAAAGTAATATAGGTAGCAGAATTTCCAAATGGTGTTATGCCATTTTTCTTCTCCACAGTCACATAAATTATTGGTAACTGTGAGGTCAATAGGAACAGAATTACAGTGATAACCCAATAAGGATGAGATGTACAAATTCTTGAAATAGATATGTAGGAATTTGGCTATCAAGTTCCTTAGGACTTCAATTGGAAACATCACCTCCTCTTCTTCCCTATTACTACAATCTTCCATGGCTAGTATTGGCTGGTTGAAGAGACAGGCTTAGCTGTATCTCTGCAACAGTATTGTCATTATTCAAACAGCCAAGAAGACGACTATAAATTTTCTTTTGTTGCAGTAATTTAAGCCAAGATTGTGAAGCTTACTTTCTCTTAAAATTTGCCTATTTTTTTTTTTAATTATTATTTTAGAAAAGAACACAAAGTAACTTTATTACTAAGACTTTAAGTATGAACATAATTTTATCTATGGAAAGAAAATTGAACTTTCTTTCCTGATCTTGTTTTTATGTTCTTATGAATGTTAGACCTCTCTCCCTTGGAAGCTGTTCTTAACCTGAAGCTGTTCTTAAACCTGCCTGTGCTATATTGCAGCTGTGTATGTAGATGTGTGAGCACCTAGTTCTCTCCTTGACCTGGACCTGCTAGCTGGGCTGGTTTGACCTCTGACTGCCTTGACACTGGGCTGTGCCTAGCCCTGATCACTCGCTCTGTCCCTGATTCTGGCCTGGGATTGCTGTTCTTCATCCTGATTCCTTGTTGGTGAGCGCTCTGCTCACACCAGCCAAAACACGGGTCACCTGCCCTTGAGGAGAAGCTGGCCCCTTCCCTGACACCCTTCTGCATGTCCATTTAGAAATACCTTTTTAAATGGGGTCAGGAGCAGAGGGAGAAATTATGGAGCTGAAAAAGGTGCATAACATTGTAACAATAACATATAGGGCTCCTTTGCTTTTGAATCTTGCCCATTGCAAAGCTTTGGGCTAAATTTTATGTACAAAGAAAGAATGTTGATATTAGACTGAAGAGGCTCAGAAATGGAATAAGCTGTATTTATGATAGTACACTGAAGTGTTTCAACTACATATACCTTTGTATTAAATTAACTCGGTCTGTGGAGATAAAAATATTATCTTATTTTTTTGTTTGTTTTTGCAAGGAAAAACCGTAGAAAGCAGTGAGTTTTAGTTAACACTTCTACAGATATGACTGAAAATGAAAATGCCAGATAAATATTGAGAGTTACTAGTTTTCCACAGCTGAAGGAGATTGTGAACTGGCAAAGAATGATCTAAAACCTATGATCCATAAGTTTTACTTCATGTATATAAAATATTGTTTGTGATAATTTGAGTCACAAAAGAGTTTAAACATTGAAACAACAAGCTCCACTATAATCCTAATGAGTTAAGTGAGCCTCAGTGGAGCAAGATAACAACTCTAAGGAGTTGTTTTTTCATGTTTATTTTTGACAGTGTTCAGGAAAGGCAATAAATACACTCAGGCAAAGATGTTTCAGGCCTGCATGTACCCAGGATGAAGTGAGATTAATAAAACTTGTGTTTATTCTTTCCTTTGGTGGGAAACTGAGACAAAATTTCTGAAATGTGTCCCAGACTCATAAGAGCTCTATGGTTCTCCAAAGCAGCTAAGTTTTGGCTGAGTGGCATAACTTAACAATCACTCATCTGATGATGGATTTGTGGGAGCTTCAGTCATCACAGTTTCCTTTTTCCTTGAAATTGGCTCATAAGTTTTGTGAGGGAATCATGTCTCCCTTCTCACTGAGGTCTGAGTGCAGTAATTCAGAGTAAGGCATTGCTATCATTGGCACACTTAAATTTTTTCTGGTCTTTGTAGGCACTTCAGAATTCCCTATCCCCAACACCAAGGTACTAATGAACTTCTGCTACATCACTGGAAATCTAGCCATGTCTTTCTACAACTTGATGAACTTCATTCACTGTTAAATCCCTCATTAAGTACATATCACCGTATGTCTTTTACTTCTCTGTTCTGACACTTCTTTAATTTTAATACCTACAGTACCTTAACCTTTTAGAGTCCACCTCTAGGTATTCAAACAATGTGTTCAAACAACATCCCTGATGTTGTGCACCCCTGTTTTGAAATGCATTCAGTAGGGATTTTTCTAGCTGTAAAAAGGGTTTGCACTTTGTATCTTCCTTTATTTTCCTTTCTTTGGCAGTGTTTAGAGGATATCGAAACCAGGTTGTACATGCATATTTCTAACAGTAGATACCTTCATGTTGCAGCATACTTTTATTCTGTTTTCCACTTTATGTGTTTGTAGATAGTAGTGTGCCATATCATATGTAAGTTTCTTTAATGTTATGATCTTCCAGCAGATGATTCTTTCACTGTCCTTTTGGAGGGACTAGAGGTGACAGAGTTGGTATAATCTGGCCCCTTTTTGCTCTGTTTTCACTTAAAGTTCTTGAACTTCAGCTCTTCTTCAGCCTCACATGTCTTCTCAATCTGTCTTGCACCATATTATCCTCCATGTCTAATCTTCTGACTATTATCTTGCTGCCTAAAATGCCACTGCCTCTACATTTCATAAGTTATCAGCAGAATACTTTTCTTATTCCTTGCCATTACTATGCTTTGAGCTTTTTTTCAGTTAACTTCCTCCCTTACCTGACTGTGCTAACTCAGGTGGTATCCATGATTACTCTTGCTTGAGCTTAATTTTCTCCTTCAACCAAAACCAATTGACTGGACAGGGAACCCATTAATTATTGCTCATAAAATAGCAGTCATACAGAAAATATATTAACTTCTGAGCACGCTGTAAGCTTATCTTTTAAGGTTCGTAGATATATCACTTTAGCACTGCTTTTAGAATTAACATTCAATTTAACCACACATGAAAAGATGACCATGGAGTTGGATAAAGTATTTTTCTAATGCCAAGGCCTATACAGCACTTTTGTTACAGTAAGAGTAAGCTCATTGATGAGGGAAGAAGTTTACCTTCTGTCTGGGGAAATTTCGCTCTGAGTCCCTGAAAAACAAATGAGCGAAAAAGAGCACATGAACAAGACAGAGGGAAGTACAACACAAGGCAGAAAAGCTTGTCCTGGAAGATGCAAGTTGCTTGGCAATTTGGGTGTCACTAAGGTCAGACATGAAAGCGTTAGAGAGTGAGAGCTGGGTACTTCATACTCCTAGAGATTTGGTCACCAAATAAATTTGAATCAAAGTGGGTAGCACTCTGTACTACTGAAACTTCATAAAATGAAATAATGACTGTGTTTGTTGTCACATTTTCTTTGAGTTTCTTATCAGAAACTGACATAAAGGCTTGTACTGGAAGGAAGGAAACTGTTTCTTCTTTACTCTTGAGAATGTTCCTGACTTTGTTTATAGCTTTGTAAGCAGAATATTTTCAACATTTTAAGGGTGGCAAAGTCTTTTAGAGTATCTTTCCCCTATTTGGAAAGCTTAGGCCTGCTTGTAAATAATTTTGAAGGTGGAAGACAGATACGGAAAGAAAAAGCAGCTCTGGTAAGTTAGCTTTTCCACATCCTCTTGAGAAACAAAGGAAAGTAAGTGTTTTTTCATTTACACAGAGAACCTTCTTCCACATAATTTCTGCTCTTTTATTATGAGTGTTGCTTATGATGCGCCTAAGTTGTAGAATGGTACACAACAGAAGATAGGCATTGTTTTAGGAAATTTCATAGAATCATAGAATCGTGGTGTTTAGAAGAGACCTTTAAGGGCATTGAGTCCAACCATTAACCTATCACTGCCAAGTCCACCACTAAACAATGTCTCTAAATGCCCCACCTACACATCTTTTAAATCACCTCTTAAGATGAAGACACTATTTCCTCAAATGTCACGTGCCTTGTTGCTTCCTGCTATAGAATCATAGAATCATAGAATCATAGAATGTTTTGGGTTGGAAGGGACCGCTAGCGGTCATCTAGTCCAACCCCCCTGCAGTGAGCAGGGACACCACTACCTAGACCAGGTTGCTCAGAGCCCTGTCCAACCTGGTCTTGAATGTTTCCAGGGATGGGGCATCCACCACCTCTCTGGGCAACCCGTTCCAGTGCTTCACCACCCTCATTGTAAAGAATTTCTTCCTTACATCTAATCTAAACCTACCCTGTTTTAGTTTAAATCCATTACCCCTTGTCCTGTCACCACTGTCCCTACTGAAAAGATTCTCCCCCTCTTTCCTATAGGCCCCCTTTATGTACTGGAAGGCCGCAATCAGGTCTCCCCGCAGCCTTCTCTTCTCCAGGCTGAACAAGCCCAACTCTCTCAGCCTGTCCTCATAGCAGAGGTGCTCCAGCCCTCGGATCATTCTTGTAGCCCTCCTCTGGACCCGCTCCAACAGCTCCATGTCCTTCTTGTGCTGAGAAGGACATGGAGCTTTCTAGGACAAAGAAAAGAGGAAATGAAAACTGGAAAGATGTGATTGCTTTTCAGCTAGTTAGTTCTAACTCATTTCCTGTGGAGGATTTTCAATTTTCTCTCTTATTTTCAAGACCAACAGTTCTTTGCAACCAAAGCAGTGCAAGAGATCCCTTATTGCTATAGACAGGCTGCATCCGTTTTACATAAATAGAGTGATAACTATAGGCATTGGAAACCTCTTGCTATCACAGAAATTTCTTCCTCTGACACAAGCTTTGCAATTACATTTTAGGGGTAAACAAAACCACCACCACCACTTCAGGAAACAAATATACTTGTGTCCTGGTTTCAGCCAGGATGGAGTTAGTATTGTCTTCAGCAGCAACAGTGTTTTGGATTTAGTGTGTAAAAAATAGTGATAGTACGCTGATGTTGTTGGTTGCTCCTAAACAATCAGGGACGTTTTGCTAATATGCAGGTGTAAAAACCTGGGAGAGGTATGGCCAGAATAGCTGATCCAAACTGGCCAAAGAGAGTATTCCACACCATAAATGTCATGCCCTGTGTCACTGAGGGTCAGCCATTGGCCCTCTTCTTGTTCCTTTTTGGTCCTTGTTGTTCTGTTCATGTTCCCTTCTTTGTTTTGTTTTTCCCTTATTTTCCCTTTTATTGTGCTTTTGTTTGTTCGGCTGTTTGTTCCCTCATTTGCTCTCTCT
>JMFS01122926.1:0-20486 GCA_000699545.1 Podiceps cristatus
ATAGAAGTAAATATAAATAATACATACATGTTGGTTATACCAATCTTCCCACTCAGGCCACAACATTAACACTGAATGTTGCATTAATTAGAATCATGCAAGCAGTCATATATACACACAATAATAATATTACAGAGCAAGATCAAAAATCAGCTATAGTCACAAATGTGTTTTTCACTGATACATATCCAAGAAAAGAAGACTGTTTTTTGAAGATGGAGGGAAAGATGATGATTCATAGGCCAAGCTCTGAGGGTTTTACTCTATTTTGAGGCAATACTGCTCCAAAGTGAAGGAGGCAGACATTTCCAGTAGGATTTATGAATCACTTTGGATATACTGTAACCACTACAAATACACACTTCTGGAATAAATCAGATTTGAGAATAGTTTTGAAAATGTTCATAATTTGGCAAAGGTAGGAATAGGGGTTTGATTAAACGATCTTCTTTTCATCTTTGTCAGAGTTTTAGACCCATTCCAGGATATCAACTTCGAACGATATCCAAAATAGCTAAGGAAGAGCCCTTAGACAACAGACCAGGCTGCAGCTAGGACAGATCTGTGAAGTTCAGGCAAATGTAGGCGATACCCCATTTTCTTCTGTCAGGCTTTTCACTTTCACGTAAAGACTGCTTATCACAGCAACAAATCACCCCAGAGCCCTTTCCCAGCAGCATGGAGATAAGGAAGGCATCTCTAGTTCTTGCATCTGTTTCACACACCTACGTGAGACAGGGTGGTAGTAAGACCTTATCAGGCAGCGTGCTCTGTTACTGACTGACACTATCTCAGGCAGTAAAAAGCTTCTGTAAGCAACAAAGCTTAGATCTATCCAAGTTTTCATGTATCTAAAGTGAACAGATTTCAGTGGAGTTTTGCAACCTTACTGATGTTCTAGTAACACAGTTTAGGTGTCATAGCCAAATATATGGTTCTTTTATAGCAAATGAGAGGATACCTATGGTTCAACTTCTAATGACTAGAGGGCGCATTTTACATTAGAAAGATGCAGAACTCCACCAACTCTGATTGAAATATGTTATCTCTCAACCAAATGTCAAAGTGAAATAGAGAATGTCTTTCTCTACAAGTGGTCATTCAAGAAGGCATAGAGGTGTGCAAGCATGGACGTGTCAGTCATCATAGATCCCTTTGTGTGAATAAAGGCAAGCCAGGGAGCCTGAGG
Source organism: Podiceps cristatus (assembly GCA_000699545.1). NCBI lineage: Eukaryota > Metazoa > Chordata > Aves > Podicipediformes > Podicipedidae > Podiceps > Podiceps cristatus. Next base: position 1,190 of record JMFS01122926.1, read on the forward strand.
GTGTTACTAAGTTTCCCTTAGGGAAGCAAAAAAACCCCACATACATAACACTTGGCATAGCAGTTCTTGAAGACAAAACAAAAACCTGTGGCTATGATACAGCAGTGACCATATGTGCTATTAATCTTGCTTATGATTGAACACATGGGAAAATAAAAGCACAGAAAGGTCCTATAAAAGAATCCAAAAAAGAATCACAGAAAATTCCCCACAGATCTATTCCAGCCATCAGGAGAAGTGATTTTCAGCTCTATCCATTAGAAAGACTGTTTATATCACTCTTTTTTCTTCAGAGAGACGAACACTAATTCAGAACTCAACTATGTGGAAAAAAATAATTATTGAGAGAGTGCTGAAAGGCTTTTATGAAGCTAATGAATTAGCTCAAATTGGAAGAGAAGGTCAGTAAATTCAAGGCTTTCTGAAAGCTCACTTATCTTCCTCTGTAGAAATAGTAGAGACCATCTAATACTCTTTGGATTGTCCATTTTCTGCAAGCTTCTGACCTGCTAGAACAAGAGGGAAGACTTTGGCATCTCTTTGATAATGCTTGGGATTGGTACAAGGAGTTTTTTACACTTGACATTTTTTCTAAGACCGTTCATTTTCTAAGGTTTCCTACAGCATACAAAAAGGTTGGCCTCTTTTTTTTTAAACATAGCTAGGCGTGGCTGTTGACAGAGAATTAGTCATGATTTACATCACAACTGAGAAAATAAAATTCTTGGTACATATACCATAAAAGGAAACCGATAAAAATCCTACATTGCTTCTTTACTGCAGAGCAAGCTTCTGTGTGCTCTTGCTTTCTGGTGGTTTGAAAAGCCCCTGCTGTACTCCTACATTTCTCATTTTGTAAACAGTAATACCAATAAAAAGAATTTTAAACATATTTTAGGATATTTCACACTAGGGAGTATGGCTTTGCTTTGAAAAAAATATGGCACGACAGAGTTCTGTGTTTGCTGTTTCTCAATGATTTCCAGATCAAACACATTGACTTTATAAATATTGTACAACTCTCCATGCAAACTCTACTTGGAATATGAGAGCTCAGACTAAGATCTTCCTTTCTTGTGTGTCTTTGCCAGTGGTAATGATTCAAGAGAACATACTGCATCCTCAACAGTAAGTCTTACCTGAAAAATGCAAAACGGTACAGAAATTCTTGAGCAAGTGGATTCCTAAGGGGTAAGTCATTTCACATAGCTCTGTACAACAGCTTGGGTGTGGAAATACCTTTCTGTGCTACCACCATGTTAGGCAGGCATAGCACCATGCTGACATGGTTGAGCTGCATCCAGGCCTAAGCTGATAAAGCCTTCTTTGACCTGTGTTATGCGTAGCTGTCCACAAACTCAGGCATATCCAGTACACCTAAATTACTGCGTTGCTTCTTCCTGGGTTCCCACTGCTTTAGAGAGGGAAGTGAAATAAAAACCTAAAAAACACAGGTAATTCCATAAAAATGCCAAATAAGAAAACAAAACAAAACACACCAATATCTAGAACCAGTGGGAAGGGAAGGAGGAACTAACACCTTAAAAGCTTGCCTTTACAGTAGTGTTTGCCTTTAAGAAAAGCTTTCTAATATTCCAGGAGTCAGGCTTTTGTCATTATTTTTGAAAAAAAAAAAAATGAAATGAAAAAACCATCCAAAAATATAATTGCATTTTAAAATGGCAGAGACATCATGAGAGTCATAGAGAGATCCACAGCCAAGTACTATGTAGCGTGAAAGTCATTAGTCTGCTCCTGAAGGAGCTCATAGCAATGCAGCCGGAAACAATCTTCACCACCTGGCCTGGGATCCAGGGTTTGCTCCCAGGAATAGATGCATTTAGCAGCATGGATGTAACCTACAGGTTACAGGGTTTTCAATCAAGTCAAGCAGATGTGATTAGAGGGGGACCAAGCAATTTAGAGGAAGCTGTCTGATCCTGAGCCCTACATGCTTTTAAGGAGATAGTCCACTATCTGAGAGAAAAACTACAGTTTGGATGAAAGAATCATCATCAGGTAAGTCTTTACTGCTTTTACCCATTGTGCTCTGTGTGACATACCTTTTGACAAATAAAGAATGCTTTGCTTCCAAGAGATTGTTCTTGTGACGTGTTATTTCCTGCTCTCAGAGGGAAAGGGGTTTTGAATGCTGGTAAAATGAGCTGCAACGTTAGTGTGAAAGTCTCACATGATGCCACTGAGGTATTGATTTAAAGGCTGAAATCTGTCCCCAGTAGGTTAAACTGAAGAGACAGTAAAAGGAGTCTAAAGTACAGCTTCTCTTTAACACCCACCTTCAACCTCCGTATAGTGTACATAGATTAATAGGTTAGAGAGACCACTTGCATCATCTGGCTTGTCTTTATGTACAGCTCAGACCATATATTTTTACTCAGCAATTTCAGAAAACAGGGATGAACTCAAGAAAATCTTATCGAAGACATGAAAACTGACTTTAAAGATAATGAAGAAAATTATAAGCAGAAATATTTTTTTCATCTCTGTCATAGTACTGAAGTCATAAAGCAGTAAAGTAGTCAGACAGACCACAGATGTTGTCTGTTCACGGCAACTGGTGGAAAGGAAGAGCATAACCTTAATCAATATCAGGGTCATATAAAATCTGTTCCTCACCTACCAGCTATTATAAGCAACCTTTTAATTTGAAGGATAACTCTATACCTTCAAAGATCATTAGTTAGAGGTAAAACCACTGCTAGGGTTTGGGGTTTTTTTGCATTCATGGGAAGCTCATTAAATGCATAGACCTAAGAACAAATTACTGTGGGATGAGCTCAAGGGGAATTTGGGGGCCAGTATCTGGAGAAACCAGCTGTTAACCTCGCTAACCTTTGACAGTCCTAGAGCTAATGGCATTGCCCCTTCTACCTCATCTTTTTGTATCAATCAATTTGCATTTCACAAGACAATTCATACCAACACTGGAAAAATTCACCATTAAGAGCAAATGATCTAAAAACTCTTTCTCACAATATTTCTTTCTTTCTTAGGGAGTTGCAGATAGCTGCTGACACAAATATTGCATCAGCACATACTGAGGTTTGAGAAACAGAAAATGTTCTCACTCAATATGCAAGTGATGTGATCAGTCCAGTAAAGAGCATGGTCTTTATCACACTTGTCACGTGCCCAGGACGTTATCATGACTTACTCAAACTCTCACAAAAGTAAAATAAAACCTGAGGTTGCTTAATCTTTAAGGGGTATTGAAATTCAAGAGAAATAATAAATACCGAAGAGCTGTTCCTAGAGAAGCTTAGGGATTTATCTACACGACTTCCATTAATATATATTTGATGGCAGCTGAGCAAATAAATCCCCATGTACTGTGCTGAACATTTGCAACAGGGTGCTGAAACAAATATTTATGTTTGAATCTGGTTTTCCCCTCCAGATGCTAAATACTACATGTATTTTCCATGCCTTTCTAAGGCCAGTAGCATCCCCAGTGTGTTGCATCTCAAAGGGTCCCAGTAGAATTAAGGGAATCACTTCACTGACGCAATGCTGCCCACTCTGAAGTGGAGGGCAACAACCTCTTCATGCCTGACAGAGAAATTCTGAGCAACCTGACTGGGGCAATTCAGACCTCTAATAATCACCATGGTGCTGTGATCCTTGTAGAATGAATGGATAATGAAATTAGACAGAGATGAAACTTCAGACAAACAAAAAATGCTCAGCTCAGGTTTTTGAGGAATTGCCTTGGCCTCCAACCTTCGCAGGGCAGGAAGTTCAGGCAGTAGAAACCAGTGCAACGCTATTGAAGTTGAAGGAATGACACTAATCCATATTAGTTTCAACAGAGCAGGAAGAAGGTGTTAGGTAACATTGCTGCATTTAAATCTCTGATATCAGTGTATAAGGAGGGAAAGAATAAAAGATCAAAATCAGATCTCCACACAGACCTTCCCAAAGTTTGAGAGCCCTCTCAGCACAGCTCACATCATCCAGCTCTGCTATTATACACAGAACATAAAATTTGTCTAGTCGGTATGACAGTCTCAATGACTTCAAGGAGATAGGCTTTTGAATTATCTGGGAAAGCCTCTGTACAGTGGCATTAAACTTAAATTTATGGATATGCCACTTAAAATCTCAATGTAGCAAGCTCATTTTTACAAACAGTGAAGGGGAGAAGATCATTTCTTTGCATAATTAAACAGCCAGTAGTGTCATTAAGCTAACTTACTTCCTTTGCTTGTTTGTGATATGTTGTCTATCTTCCCTCTACTTTAATGTTTGAGCTCCAAAGACAAGCTTCCTATAGTTCATTAAAAAAGAAGAATACATTTTCTAAGATCATAAGCATGCACTTTTTCAGGCATACAAATGCCTGTGGTTATTTTCTTCATATCAGAATAGGAAAACAGAAATCACTATGCTCCAGTCCATCAGTTCAGTTTCTGATAGGAGACAGTATCCCATGTTTCAGAAGAAGGCAAAAGCTATCCCAGACTTGACAGATGTCATTTTATAAACCTCCAACCTCTGGTCTCCTTCTAATCTCTAATAGTGTTTGATTGGCTCAAGTCTAGAAAGGGGGAAAAAAAAGCTAAATGTGTTCCAAAATGTTATTTTTTACAATTGCGTATTCCTATTATCCCTATATACTTTCAGTCCTTACTGTGACCTATCTATGTATTTCTGGCCTCTATGCCATGGTGAAGCTGTGAGTTTCAGCTTAAACTACAACCTGCACGAAAAGTTCTTCTTTATGCAGTTTTGAATTTGCCATCTCCTTGTATCATTGAATGTGCCTTTGATCTAGGACTGGGGGAAAAGGAGAAAGAAAACTCCTAGTCTTTGTCCTTTGCACTGTAATTGCATAAAGAAGCACAAGACTGCAAGTCAGAACAAAAATATACCATGATTTTTGTGAAAATATTAAAATGCAAGGGAGAGAGATTTGGAAAACATGGCAGAGGACTGGATTGTGAATCACTTCTTCACAACCCTTCTCATAAACAAATAGGGCAGAGACCTTGTCCAAGAAAGAGAAGTCTGGAAGGCTCAAACCAGGCACAGATGAACAAAATTCCACTTTAATTTCCAATGTGATTCATCCAGAAGTTCTGTAGTGCCAGGGGTTTATTCAAAGTTAAGAGAGATGTGTTCTTTATTTTGAAGAAAGCTTTCAAAAAAGCATCTACCAAAGAAATAACACAGAAAAGTTATCGTTCTTCAGATGATGAGTGAGGAAAGCTAAAGCAAATGGACACACCAACTTCAGTTATTGATCAGGCTAATAATATCATCTTTCCACCCTGAGATACTGAGAAGAAATTTTGTAATGGGAAAAACACAGCCAGGTCTGAGAGAACAAATATTTGCTTCATCTTGGAAAAAAATAAAGTAAGTAAACCACATATGTGGAAGTTGACAAAAAGAGAAATGGAAGCGGAAAAGATCACCTTCTGTGCGAGGTTTTGGAAAGCTCTATTTGAAACTTAATAAACTAAATAGGAAGTGCTAGATAGATTGTTGCCATGGGTCACAACCAGTAGGACCAAATCCTGTCAAGGAAAGGTGAATTTTAACTCTAAAACTGCAGCTTCATGGGAGTAAGTGAATAAAGAACGAATGTTAGCTCTCACTAGGAAAAAAGCAGGTGTAATATTCCATCCTCATGTCTGCAGAGAAAAGCTGAATAGTCTGATGTGAATAAACCATAGATGTTTGAAAAACAATTAGTGAAGAAAATGATGGGTTATGTATTATTTTAAGGTTTCCCAGTGTTCAAAACCAGCCTCATGATTCGTGACCTCCCATATTTTTCTTGAGATTGAGATTGGGAGGATCAGCAATGTCGCCTTTCCGTCGATCTCCAAACATCATGGAAGGAGTGAGGATGTGAGCCTTTAGTGGCCAGAAGCACAGCACAGAGGAGAAACAAGCTGGTTTGATGTGACCTAGCAAAAGAAATGGGAGAAGTTGGTAGCAGCGACCCATAGTCTGCCAAGATGCAAAGCGAATTAAATCATGTGACCCTTCATACAGATGCAGCTAGTTTGTAGGTGGGACTCAAATCAGCTGGTTTAATCCTGAATCAAGAAGTTCATTCTTATCACCAGGTACCTCAGTGTAGATGCACCCTAAAACTGCACAAAAAAGAAACTCCAACATCAGACATTTGCTTTCCCCTTCCAGATAAAGTTCTTGTGTCCATCCTTCTTATCTGCCATTTATATAAAAATAAAATAACTATAATCTAAGTTCCTGCTGCTACTTTCAGAAAAACAATTTTATAAAACCAGAATATCCTATTTTGTAACCTCCAGAGTTGCATTTAAGGTTGCTTCCATAAACTGTAGAGATGAAAGCAAGAATTTGATGTTTTTCTCTGCTTTCAACCCTTAGGACTCACTGAAGCTCCAAGAGACAAAAAGAAGAGAGTTTCTGTTCATTCTTGTCCATTTACCACTGATTTGCTCACTAATGTCCTGCCAGATCCAGCTGAGTTTATCTGCTGAAGAAAAAAAAAACCTGGACAGGTGTCACTGAAGTGATAATTTGTCATTCGGATGACGGAACTGAGATTAATTCTGGCACTGCATGCTGAGCTCTTCAGGGATTAATGTTTAAAGCCCCAAACTGAGAAAATAACTTCAGGTGAGCAATTGGTGCTGTACTGCTGCATATGTGAACTGAACTCCGTTGATTTGAGGAATCACTAAGAAATTCTGAATACACATTTTTTTATCAAAATTTCCCAGAATAGTCCTATACAGGAGGCTTCTTTCAAATCAGCTGTAGCTATATCTGCTGTATTTGGATAGTTGACATTTCAGTCAGGAATCTCTCCTTGATTACCAGGGGCTGGCATTCATTCTATTTGTCACTGAAAAATTAATTTTCCTTGATATGCAAAACCCTCTTAGAAATAGCCTGTGACCTCCGTTTTCATGTACTAATTCCTCTGACACTAATTAGGAATTATAGGCTGTGTCCCAGAAGATTCTATTTAGCCCAGTGAGGACTTTGCTTTTTGCTGACTTCACATGAGAAATTTTCAGAACAGAGCCAAAACCCCCAAAATGTCAGAGACCATATTAGCTCACAACCAAGCGGAAAACAGCGTTCAGGTGTTTTAACTCTTCCCTCCCTTTTGCTAAGCCTCGCGGTTAAAAGGTCACAATGCATCTGGACCATCCCCCCGGATACTTTGCATCCTTCTCCTGCATTGCAGTCTGCGCAGATTTACAGCGGCTTTGGCAGAGTATCGCAATAATGGGCTACTTGAGATCTGTTTCATCTCAGTGATAAGCGAGCAAGGAGAAGAGGCTTGGTGAAACAGGCTCTGTGAGCAGCAACCCGTTTCTAGAACATGCTTTTCAAAAGCTCTTACCCGTAGTATAACATTTCCCACTGAATGCCGCGGTAACATCTTCAGTGTGTGCAGCCAGGTCAGTGCTAAAGACTTTCTACCATACTTACTTGTTTTTCATGAAAGATGTCCTTGTTTAAGTGTGTCACTTCATTATCACTGGTTGGTTGTTGGAAAGCCTCTGCGACCCTATTCTATGTTTGCATTGAGCTGTAGCTTTAAATGGAGAAAAATTTATTCATTTTTTCATTAAAAAAAAAAAAAGCAATAATCTCTCCAGCATCAAGAGGTATAAAGGAAGAACTGTAGAAATTGCAGCTGACCAAGGTCAGCATTAACTTAAGTGCTGTTGGCCTCCGCTCTTATCCACAAAAACACAAGATGCTTTCTGGTCTTTTGGAGTTCTTGTATAAATCCATCCTTTCACGCGTTAAAAGGAAACAGCCAGGACTACATTTGTAGTCAGTCTCTACAAACTTTTACTCAGCTTGATGATTTCTCTGTTCAAATGACCACTGCTGAAATTTGAGGGCAAAGGGGTGGGGGTTGAGGTGAAAATGGTGACAAGTTTTATCTGGCCAATTTTTTAATGAAAATTTGTCTCCGTTTTGCAACCAGCTCCAATTTGACATTCCAGGGAGCTCAGTCCAGATTAAAGCCAAGTCCAATTCTCCTTTCCTTCCTGTGTGAGCTCGGCTGGAGCTGCACTGGGTAACCCTCCCCGCAGACAGGGGGTTCAGCCAGTGAACCTGTGAGCATTACACGTCTCTTAGTTGAGCCTATAAAAATATGAAAAATATAACCAGGAGTCACATAAATAAGAGCAGCTTTTAAAGATTAGACAGACACTGATTATTTGGCATTTTGGGGTAGGATTCTAAACACTAGAGTTGGTCGAAAAGATTCACTTCTATTTTACATATTTTGACAGCATTTTTTCATTCCAAGATAGTTTGAAAAATGTAAATCACAAAATATAGAAGCATATAAAGACATTTTGAAGGACAGCTCCTGGCCAGCCTTTTGACAATAATTTTCCATCTCCCACCTTCTTTTTTGCTGCCAGCATCACTTACAGCATTCTCTTATTCACATTCCCAAGCATAAATATGGAGATACATTGTAACATATACACTTACATAGCTACATTTCAGCAATGTTAGCAATACTCGAAATTAAAAATCAGATTCTGATACCTGAACTTCTCATTGCTTCTCTTTTTTTTTTTTTCCTTAAAGTAGTTTGACATATTAGCATGAAAAAGAAACCTTACAATATTTTTAAAAATCCCACTAGTAGCATAACTTCCAACATATAGAAATATTCTGTGAAAGGAATAGAGTAAAATTCTCTGAAAATTCTTTTTTGTCACAAGAAAGATAACACAACTGTCAAAATTATAACACTGCATTTATTCTTGTAGTTTTGACCTTAGAATAGACTAATTGATGTTCTATTTTGTCCTTTTCCAAAGAAAGAAAATTCCTTGCCTTCATTTTTGACAGAAATTTTCCCATAGTTTTGGACTGAGAAAGAAAAATGCAGAAGAGAAATAGGATTTATTCTAGCTAGACGAACAGATTTGACACCCATGTCAAACATTATTACAACCTATATGCTTCAAACGTAGACTGGAAGTTAAATACTGCACAGATTCAAGCCAAGCATTACAAAAACAAAATGTTTCACAGCCCACATACTTCTTTCTATATGTTCTCGGTGACTCAGTAATGAACAACATGCTGAGACAACATTTGAAGCACCGCAATGATGCGCAAAGTGCATGAAATAAAAATTAATATATTTATAGGCTGAAATTCACTGCAGCCACAGGAACCTTTCATAATCAGGTTCTGCATGAGGGGAGAGAATGCTTGGGGAGGTGAAACAAATTCACAAGCCAGACTAGGGAGCTGCTTGCTCTCGCACCCTCTCCCTCAGCATGCAGCAACCACATTCCCACATCAGTTTTTTAAAGCCCCGAGATTACTGGATCCTTAGAAATATAAGTCTATAGTTTCATGTGCCCTCACCTTAGTCCAGAAAGCATTTTAAGGAGGACACCCTTCTGCTTGGTGTGCATGAGGTACTCAAATTCCAACCTGTTTTCCCTAGAGAGAGAATAAAGGGTAACAAAGTTTTGAACCAGCTCCATGACACCAGCAAAGGTTTTCCCACACTTGCTCTCCACTGCAGGTTTCTTGCGGTTTTCAACTTTGAGCAGTGCCCGCTGGTGGTCTCGCCTTGGGAGTCCTGATTAAGAGCAACCACACGTTTCACTGAAGACCAGGGCCTCAAGACAACAACCAGCATATTAAGGATGGAACGTTTTGGGCCCAACTGAGCAGATCAAGAAGGTAAATGCTTAAAATTAATCAAGTTTTCTTTTTCCCCAGTGGATCGGAGTTTACAATATGCTTCTCTCTCCTTCTGTCTGTCTGCGTGTGTATGTAGCTCTTCCCCCAATCCTAAAGCACATACCAACGTATTTGCTTCAATAGCCCATCTGCATAAGCAAAGCGTCAGTACTTCATGGATGCCTTACAAGGATAAACTCGGCAACGTTTAAGAGGTGGTCAGGCTCTGTTAATGCAAGCCCTGTGAAGGACAAGAAACAGAGCACTGTTTTTGGACTCCCAGCATCGCAGCTCTGTTCCAGCTTTACCACTAAACCATGCCCCAGTTTCCCCACCTGTAAAAAATGTGTGTAATCACACTGCACCCCCCTCAGGACTGCTTTGATGCAACTTATTGAATAGAAAGAATGAGACATTATAAAGAATAGATGCCCAGTTCCTGCTCCTTTTTTTTCCCATATTTGCACTGAGGAAAACAGGAATTCTGTTCAAAATTTGTCAAAAAGAGCGGATGCTTACAGGTCTGGTGCTGATAAAATATGGCCTGTTAGCTTGGCAAAACCACATGGAACAAGATGAAAAATCTGCTCATTTGATTTCCTGAGAACAAACACACAAAATGAATGACACGCATTTCAATAACTGTCAGCATCTATGTAGTTCAAGAAAAAGCTTCTGGTCCAAGGAGACAACAGATTTTATTATACAAATTACAAATAGCAATCGCGTGCCAAGCCAAAGGAGAGCTGATCAGAACACAACATGCAAAGACGGAAGAAAGGAGCTCAAATTTAACCTGCAGAATACTAAAATTGTTTGTGGTCGGCTGTGTGTCGGGAAGTTAAGCCGAAATCCTTTCTGCCTGCACGTCTCGGCGTGCTGAGGAGCACATGTGATGGGATTCCCCCACCAGCTGTGCAAGGGCAGCTCCGGGGAAGCCAAGCCCGTCTGCCCCGGGAAGGAGCGGGCACCACACCAGCACCAGCAGCAGACCCTGGCCTGCCCACACTCCTCTTTGCTCCCCAGAACATTTTTATGGGATACTTGTAAACCTTCAATACAAGCTAAGGTTTGCTGTTCAATGTACTGTTTTTTGTAAGTCTTACCAATACTGGAGAAAGAAAAGGTCAGATTATCTGCAGGCAGGTGGCTCTAGCAGCAGGAGAAGCTGCCCTGCGTGGGACTTTTACTCCAGACAAAAGAAACCAGTTCGGAACAAGGTCAGCAGAGAGGAGACTTGCTAAACCTCCTATCTTGCCAAGTCTTCCACCAGGTCTGCTTTGCCTAATCGCTGCCTTGTCCTCTGTGCTAGTCTGGGAAGGGCAATTCCTTGAGGGACCTGGAGTGAGAGGAAGATAGGAGGCACAGGATCCGCCCGCGATGGCATGGAATAAAACTGGGGGTGGTGGAAGAGAGCCTGCCCGGCTGCAGCATGCTGGGCTGCCTAAACCCCCTGAGTTGTCCCATCCTTGTACTGATTCATGCATGAATCAGTAACACGTGGAAACAGAAGACAAAAAAAGGACTTAGGGGGTATATTTGGCCCAAATATCTCCATCAGCTACTCCCTGCTCCCCAGGTACATGAGCAAAAATTTCCAAGCTGAGTCTTTGCTGACATATGCTTTTACAGGTCAGAACACTCAGCACTGCTCCAAACCAAAAAGAGGTAAAAGGGAAGCTACTCTGTCACATTCCACTACAACTCTAAAGTAGAATCATTTATCCAGTTCAGCTTAAATAATGCAGATTTTTTTTTTTTTTTATCAGAATATAACCACCTCTGGTTTCAATAATGTGGAGCAATCATTAGGCCAGTCTGTTTTTCAGGTGTTTTGTCTGCTACCTGGTCCAACCCTGATCTGTCAAGACCAGGTGCGAATAGTGTTTGGGAGCTCAGCTCCCCCAGTCTAAGTGGATCCACTTTTACGATGTGTCGTATCCTGTCGGACACCTGAGCAGGCAGCCCATGCACACACCTACCACAGGATCCTAGGCGCTGTGGGTAAGTCGATAGTAACAGAATATAGGCAATAAAGTCACTATAGCACCCACTTCTGGTTTTAAAGGCAAGGCTAAAGTTTCCACTTACTTCTTTGCAGGGAAAAGATGGGGAGCAAGACAGGGTGCTAATGAGTCAACATGAAAATATTTACTTCTTGGCATGTTTAGAAAAACATTAATTTTTAAACACAATATGGTTTCACTATTTCTCAGCATCTGCCTGCAAACTAAACTCTTCTCTCATGGCATTACAGGTATGCCTTTTTTCCTTCCTTTTCCTAACAGGCCTGACATCTTAAGAAAACCTAGCCCGCCATTTTGATGAAACACATTCAGAAGGAATTTCCTTCTGTTTCTGAACACTGAGCAACAGAGCTTCTAAAACGCTTATAGAGAGCACATTTTCCTGGGGCTGCAGAGAATGAGTCACGCTAGATATATGCCAGATCAAATACAGCAAATAATCAGCGAGCTGGCACACTGGCTGGCCTGAGAAAAGAGCATTTGGCTTGCCGGTCCTGCTGTACCTACCTACAGCAATAATTTTCAGGGTGCTATTCAGCAAGAGGATAGACTGTCCTACGCTATCTTCCTGCTTCAAAGTCATACAAATTAGCGTGAAATAGATAGCTGTGCATTGTGAGAAGGCCATTCTGGGCTTGCTCCCACACGGCACTGAGGGCTCTGGCTCAAGGCCTTGCTGTGGCTTAAGCACCGATTGTCCCATTGGCCTCGGTGGCTACCGATGGGATTCAACGCCTCTGAATGTCAGGCCTCAAGGACTCATCTTTTAAATACCATTTTGAAAGGCATTTAGGCACCTAACTACATTCTGCAGATTTAATTACTGCATAAATCACATCTGTGCAATAACCCCAGAGCACTGGGATCAGAACGAAGGTCCCTCAGCTCCAAAACGGAGAGAAATCTTTCACTTCTGTATTTTGCTTGAGATTGCTGGGAGGGGTGAGACAAGAGCTCTCTCATAAATGGTTTTCATTTGGTGCCCAGCTCTGCCATCCACACATAACAGGTCACAGTGAGATTTAGGAAAGCAACTTAATGATTCTGTCCCAACGTCCTCATCAGCAAAAGGGGGTTGTTCCAAGGTTGCACCATCCCTTCTGCCAGAGAATGTCCATTAAAAGTGTGTATAGCTCTGAATGCTGAAAGTGATGATGAAGAGCAAAACCACATAGCAGTTTGGACAAAGTGTTTTTCACTATTTCTGAACTTGTAACAGAATTCACTTTTATATTTTATTTTGCCATCTCTGTACATCCCAAACCTGTTGGCCACTATTGGCCAAAGGCTGCTCAAGGAGAAGAGGATAAAGTATGAATGAAGCTGTGTATGCTTTGTTCTCAACAACCCAAAAATGATCCACACCAAGAGATGAAGCCCATTTTCCCAGCCTTCTCTATCAGCCATGCAGAAGCATGGTAATTTTCCCTTATGGTCAATAGTTATTAAACTTCCATGTGTTTTGGTTCATACTTATCACCTGAAATAGAGAAAAGTATAAATATACAAATTTCTAATAAGAAAAAAATCCAGAAATAATTATTTTTATCTTTAAAGTATCTGCATTAAAGTTACCTCAAGGTCAGTTGCAAAGGTGTAGCAATTATTAGCTTAACTATTAGCATCTCTCAGCAAGCTAATTAGCTGGGCACCAAATGAAAACCATTTATGCTTGAGGTCTAGAGGGGCTAAAACAGAAGATTACTTTAATGTTTCAGGTTAAATTTTCAAGGTGGGAGAACTTCTGCCTCTGGGAATCATGAGCTATTTCCTCAGTCAAAATGAAAAAAAAAAAAAAAAAAAAAGAAAAGGCAAAACCCAAAAAAGATTAAAATTGGCCCATCCCCTAACTCTAGGCACTGCTAAAAGATGAACGTATCACCTTCCCCTTTCGATGGTGGTGGCTATGCTTTTCTCGGAGGCTGGAGTCTGCATTTTCCACCTGGAAGCCCCACCAGCACAACCGGTCATGTCACTACCTGAATAGACAGATTGTCACCAGATGGGACAAATCCTCCAGGTTTCTTATCATTGCATCTTCATCGGTGACATACTGAGTCCTGTCAGTCCCTCTGGAGCAGAGGACATGGTATCCTACAGGGTGAGACCACTGGGGATTCAGCCGTAACTGTGGAGGTACAGGAATTAATAAACTTAGGACTCATCTTTTGAGATATGCACCTCTGTCCATGAGAAGTATTTGTGGTGAACAAAAACACGTGCCTCTGTCCATGAGAAGTATTTTTGGAAGAACAAAACCAAGAAGAAACAGAGGAAACAATGTGATAAGCAAGGTCTGGGAACCTGGCTTTTAGCTAAGCAATAAGGAAGTCGGGAGCGAGAAGCATTAACCAACCACAGGAGAGGAAGGAGCACGTGGACAACAGTAATTAGCCAATTAAGCTTTTGTTTATGTTGCGTTTTTAGCAGATAACGCTATATACACACAACTGTAAGACCAATAAAGTTCTCTGATTCATCCTCTGTCAGAGTCTGTGCTTCAGTGCAAAGCACGTAACCATCAGCAGGGATTAGATGGACTGGGCTGTGGTGAAGAGCAGCCTTTGAAGTCTGTGTGCTGCTTTGCGCTGGGTAGGAAGGCCATCCCATAGCAGACAGTCTACATCACGTGTAAAAGAGACCACTAGAAACTCTTCAGACCAACCGAGCCCTCTGGACAGTGAGGGGCAGAAATGCACGTCCTCCCAGGTCCCACCTCACCCTCCTCAGCCTCCTCTATCTATCTGGCCCCTTCAACCATGTCCTGCACAGGGGGTGTCACAGCTGTAGTGCAGCAAGACAGAGGAACTGTGACCCACCCTCCCATTGCCACGGGGCCAGTGAAACAGCCCACAACGCACACGCAGCCTGCAGACCCAGTGCATCCCTGTCGCACTCACTGGAAAACAAGGTAAGAGGAGGTTTGCTCACTGGTTCTGGAAGAAAAACCCTATTGTGGTCGCAGGCATAGCCTTAGAAAAAGCAAAGAGGCATAAGGTTTTCTCATGCACAACCCTGTATGTTACCCCACCTGTAAAGGAAATTCAACTGCTTACCCGCAGCTCTTGTATGCTCATTTTGTTAAAATGAGGAGAGCTCATATTGTTTAATTCTTGGCTTACACGCACCGCGTTCCTCAGCAGCCCAGAAAGGCTCTGCCTCGCCGCCCGCAGCAGCCAGCCTTGCAGGGCAGTTGCAGTCCTGCAATGGCAAGGGACGCCGCAAGGCAAGCCTGGCCCAGGTAGCTCCATCCACCACTGTCGCAGGCACCGTCTCACGGTCATTCGACTCAGAAATGTATCAAGCACCGTCTCTCAAAACCTGGTGTAACAGTCACTGCTCTGTATACCCTCAGTGGGAGGCTGACAGAAAACCCTCTCATGTTCATCCAGGGCAAAAGTCTTTCCAAAGCTGCTGCTTTCCTTGTGCTACTAAAGATAACAGCTCATGCAAAAATAAACAGGCTTGCAAGGGTGCCAACATCATACTGGTGTAGTATACATGGGGTCTGATGCAAAGCAGCTTTTTAGCAGACAGACACACTCTCCCCATGCCTTCCCCTGAAACAAATGCATTTTCATGGAAAGAACTAAATTTATTTTCTTCTTTTTAGCAACTCAAACTAATTTAGCCAAAAAATTAACTTCCAATGAAAAGCTAAGTCATCAAAATATTTAATTGAAATACAGCAAGAAATCACTTCCTTACCAGCTGTTACTGGTGGAACTGAATCAAAAACTACAACTGGGTTTAAGGAAAGAACCTGATAATTTTCTAAAACAACACATGCACTAAGGTAATAAGACCTACATGCAGCACAAATTGAAGGAACCAGAGAGTATTCCCCCTGTTCTCCTCCCCAGTGCCCAGTGTGGACAGGCATAAGTTTTTAGGGCCAAGGACTGGGGGAGCGAGGGGGTTCGGACAGCAGCAGCCCCAGAAGCCCCTCTGCCCTACGCGATGCTGACCCCTGCCCGCTCCGGGCTCCCTGCTGACGCTGCCTCCCAGCACGGCTCCTGCCGGGTTCCAGTTGCCAAAGATACACTGGGAGAATATGAGGCAGGAGTGGTTTAGCTGCCGTTTGCTTTGCGGCTGCTCTTGTCCACGGTGAGACAAGATACCAGGTTCGTTAAGGGAAGGTTTCTCTTCCCTTCAAGGCTCCAGCCATGTATCAGGGTAGATCAAGAGTTGGAAAGCCCTTTGTTCACCATGGTAAGATACTCACCCCGAGGACGCTTAATCAGAGTGATCAAAGCAAAATAATGGACAAATGCCCACACTAAAAATTAAGATGCAGGAGAGATCCTGTACACAGACCAAACCTCTGGTCTGTTTTAATCCCGAGAACTGGGCTTTCTGTTCAAAACAGCCCTGCAATCTGATCTCCACAGTGAGCCTCACAGCCTCTTCGGCCTGATTATAGCCCATTCAAATTGAAAAGATTGACTGAGGACTCTGGATATGCCGCTTCACTTGCAGCATGATAATGCTCTATCCACAGAGATCAGCTATTCCCTGTTTCCAAGTATCTATTGCATAATTACAATGGTATTCAAACAGGTCTATGCAAGACTGTGGTTGTTATGCATACATACCTTTTTTTTTATCGAAGCGAGATTAGCCCCTTAGTTCTAGAAGTGCCAAAACGCATTTATGATCAGATGTAACAAATGTCCAAATACACTTCTGAATAAAACTTGGGCTATTAGTTGTCACTTATTGCTCCCTTGAGGATACAGTCCTTATAAGTAAAGTTCATAAATAAAACAATTAAGCTCACCTTTAACCAAACATGAAAATAAAAGAAAGAAAATGGGGTGGATTCCCATATACAGCTTTTATTGACTGCATGTGAGCATTTTTCTGTTTTGCTTTAAAAAAAAAGAACCAATGTACATCTTAAATGGAATAAAAGATTACTTTTTAATTGGATTTTTAGCATGCAAGGGAGACTCTCCATCACAAGAATACCAAATTTGGGGAGTGTAATTTACATCTGAAATGCTTCAGGATCCTTCGTGATCTAATGGTAGTGACCAAATCAAACCATATGAAGACATAAATTGTGTGTGGCTTACAAGCATTATGCCCACAGCTGGGTGTTTAGATTTCTTCTGATCTATGTGTGTTTTAGCGATACCATCTGGACATTGCCAAATTGGTTCTGAATAGCAAAATACATAGCCATAAAGCAGGAACTTATAAATAGTAACTTGCCTCCTGTCTAAGGCTGCATGCCAGGGCTCCCTTGTTTGCTGCACGCCTGTTTCAGTGTATTGGGTAAGAATTAGCCAGACTTGCATCTGTGCATCCAGCAAAATAAAGGTTAGTAGGTTAGGTGCGGAAACCAGAGGTGGGAGTGGTGTAATGCAGGGGATTAGAAATAGTGACCCTAAGGTTTTGCTTGGGGAATGGAGGGAAGAGTTGTGGGCAGTGTTATCTGAGAGCTGGGAGGAGGAGGAGGGAGGACAGAAGACCAACATTGCCCAGATTTCTCACACATCTGGTGCCTCTCAGTCACATGCACGTTTTTATAGGTGGCAGATAAAGCAACAACACTTGGCCATCCCTAATACCCCAGAGGATTAGCAGAGTAAAAGGAATTTAATCTACTGACAGATCTAAGCAACATTTCAGTCAATGCCATTTGGGAGTTTCTTAATGCTGTTGGCAGCCCAGCATCAGTGAGAGGGCCCAGTGAGCTTCCCAGCTGGGAGGCATCTCTGATATACAGGGGGAATTCACTTTGGCTCCAAAGACATTGCAAGCTAATGGACAAGAGGGTCATGCAGCAGAGCAGTGCCTGGCTCAAAACCAGTTTGTTCTACCCTAGGGCGGTACCTGCTTGACTGCCCACTTCTTTCTCATAAATAATCACACCCGTGTTTGACCAGGAGCCCTCTTCAATAATCTGAAAAATGTTAGTCTCCACCATTCATACAGGCTTAGGAAGAGTAATGTAGAAGCATTAAATCTGCATGATCTTCTTTATCCAGAGATAAATGACATCATTGTTAAAGTTTTCAGGCTTAAAATTAGTGTAAATATCTTTGATCTCCCTGTGACATCTGCCTTCTATTTCATAAGCCTTGGGTATGCATGCAGATAGACTAGCCATTTGTTGTATATGTGCATATATAAACATGCATGCATATACATACATGCACACACTAAATCTCCTTTGTCTTTTACAGAGGGAGGGGAAAAAAAAAAAAAAAAGAAAAGAAAAACACTCACTTTGACTACAACAGTGTCTAACCTGCAAGAAAAAACACCTGACTACTATGTCTAACACACTGCTTATCTGGTCCCAAAATCAACAGCGTGGAAACACTTTATTGCCGTTACCAGCCACTGAGTCACCAAACCTGAATCGACACAGCCTGGCACTCTTTCCCTTGAAGTGCAAAGTGGGAGCAAGTTGCTACTAAGAAGAACTCATTGTCCTCAGGGGTCCTGTGGGCCCATTTCACACTCTGGAGCAGATTTCCTGCTGCAGTCTTGGACTACTTTGCCTCTTATTGTGTGATAGTATACTGAGCATCCACAGGGCAAAGATTGTGAGAAAGACAGCGGCTGAGTGGATTGAAAAACTATCCCTATCTCCAGGTGAAGAAGAGGAATTCTCCTTGGGTCATATCTCACTCACATTTTTTTCTGTTGGGCTTGATCTATAGGAGTCAACAGAAAGAGGAAATCTTCAGCAAAGCAATTTGAAGTCTCTTACAAAGTGATGGGGGAAAGGAGAAACATTAAGTTTCTTTCTCCTGACTTAAGATCTGAACCTGTCCTGACTGAAGTTAATAACTATTCCACTTATATCAGGAGCAGAAACATCCTCTTGCATTTAAATCACTAAAAAAAATGAAGTGCCTCAATTATCAAGTATACTCCCACCATGTAGACCATTCTGGCAGCATAACAGACTCTTCCAAGTGGATAGAAGTGTAATTTATTCTGTTGGCATGTATAGATGACTCTCCATCACCAGAAAGGTAGAATGGTTAATGGAGAAAGAAACCCAAAGCATCCAAAAAAAGCAATTGCTTCATTGAATACTTGAGAGTAAGGAGATAATAAAAAAGGATGACAAAGCAAGCTCCTTAGCCAAGATTTTAATAAATATTGAACAAAATTAAATAGAAATTCCAAGCACTTGTACAAGAAAAAAAATGTTCCTACTTGGTTAAACATACATTACTGCTGGTGGTGTCTGAGAGGTCCTCCTGTCATAGCACTGGAATTCAATGTTTGATCTTCCTACCTGAGTTTAAACTCACATGCTGACAATTCCTTGCCTTTTCAGTTTATAAGTGTGCCTCTTGTTCTCCTTTTTAAAGAAAAGGTCAGCGTTCTTCACTTAAGTAATGCCATTAAGAAATCAAACCTCATTTTTTCAGCTTCTGTAGCTGAGCAACTGAAAGGCACAACCTCCATTTACTTTACTTCTACTTTTTGAACATCAGTAAAAAAAATATGTATGCAGACAATCAGAGGCAATGAAAAGCAGTATCTAGTAGTCTGTCTCCAGGATTCTTCCTGACAGAGTGGTGCGGTTGACA
>KL285813.1:0-12822 GCA_000699545.1 Podiceps cristatus
TTTTTTTTTTTTTTTAATTCAGAATGTTCATAGACTTCTGCATTATGTCTGCATGTAGCACACTCCACAACCAGCACCCCCATGCTGCATTACGTCTCCAGTACCTAGAACCTCCGTATTAGTACAACACGACAGTATGTCCTTCTGCCTTCTGCAACTGGCCAGCCCATTTCCTGCAGTTTTACTGTGGAATTAAACATCTTAGATGGGAGACTTTTTCAGTTACAATCAGTGCTGAGTCACTGGCTTTCCTCAGTTCTATTAGCCGAATAGAAGGTAACAGAGAATGCCAGCTTCTCTAAGGAATGAATGGTCTCAACACGGATGTATTTGTTCATCATACATAGTACAGTTCAGCAGCCAGCAAATGCTTCTTTGGCCTGGTATCAGAATTAAAGGAATGCTCTTGCACTGTACTTCGAGAATGCAATACAAAATTTTAAGGACCACAGTTTTAAGGGCTCCTTAAGTCACAATTTAACTTCACTTTCATTGGGATATGAAAAATACACCTAATACTGAGACTAAAAGCTTTTGAGGTACTGTGTTGATTCTGATGTAATACATAAGTCACAATACAAAGTGAGAAACAGGTTTTTTGGGTGCACGTACCTGTGAATAGGCTACATAACTAATTCATATGGAAATACTAATATTCAAACATGTTCTACTTTGAACAAACACATCTAGTTTTACCCAGAATAGATTTATGAAAGTAATCAGAACACGAAGCCTAGTATTTCTAAATCTGTGCTATAGCAGCAAGTAGCTTACTGACTGCAGTTTGTGTTAGAATTTATTTGCATAAAAGGTTTTTTTTTCGTTCTGATTTCTACTTATTTTTTAGTGATGAGCTTTTTGGTAACAGAAACAGATACTGAAATTTGAAACTTTAACTTTATAGAGGACTTGCACTGATTTTTCATTGGGAAAAATACACATTCCAAACCACTGCACACTTATTTTGATAGAGAGCACTGAAGCAGTTTTCCATTCATTAGTTTTGGGTTTTTGTAAAAAACAAAACAATCCCCCCCCAAACAAACCAACCAACACAAAACAAAAACAACAAAAAAAACCCAACTAAGTCCAAGGTAGAACTTTTTTTTTTTTTTTTTTTTAAATAACTTTTCATTCTATGCAGATGTTTGTTCGTACAGGTTATCAAACAACATAGTAACTATGTTTCTTGTCACTTTACATTTGCTTCTATGAATAACAGAACTGCAATATAATCTCACATACCTGAAAATTATAGCTCTGTCTCTGTCCCAAATAACTTTTAAAAAGAGAGTTTTAAAAATATGTTTTAACAATGTATTTTTAATCATTGTCAGTTCCTAGAAATGTTGTTATGCAACACAGACACAATATACTGTTCAAGTTAATAAAATGGGTATTTCAGAATTTAACAGTATATCTGAGACACAGTAGTTGAGCTCAAATTAGAACAATATCTCCATAATTTCTCTGTGGCTTATCCTACTGCTAGAATTCAGGCAAAGTTACAAATTGTGGCCAATTATTATTCTAATGATCTCCCAAATTCATGTATTTAATACAGTATAGAGATGGCTGAACACTAAAGTGAACTTAGAGCACGTCGCTGTTCTTTCAGTGTCTTAACGTATGTGAATAAGGAAAGAGAAAATAAGGAATAATCTCTTCTATGATAGATGAATTTTTCTCTAGAAACCAGAGCTCAAGTTATACATATTTTTCTAAATCCTTCCTAAGGCCTGAAATGATGCATAGACCTTCTCCTGCTAATCTCTCTCTCTTTTTTTTTTCTTTTTTTTTTTTGCTTAGGGTGAAACTTCACAATTATGTGCAAGGCAAGCATTAGAAAGGGAATAAAAAAGTAAAAGAAAAAAGTAAAGAATTTACATGATTTAACTAACCTGCCTTTTTCCCCTTGGCACCCAAAACTAGAGAGGGAAATCTTTCCCACCTGAACTGAAAACATAATATTTTTTCAACTGTTCATTTCAATCAAAATTTAAACCAGAACTTTGGAAAATTCCAGCCAATGGAGAAGATTTAAACTGTAAAGAGGCATTTTTCATGAAAATCAAGTTTCTATTCAAAAGCCTAAACCAGGCTCAGTAAGAGGAGCTGTAGTAAGAGGTTGCCAGGCCGACAGCTGAAATTGTACTGTGACAATTTGTCCTGGCCATGAGAGGCAGCTTGGTGCTTCTCAAGCCTGATGTTTAGAAACTCAGTGATCTCCTGCCAAAGCAGGAGAGTTTAAGAGTCTCAATTTACACTGAAGCTGTTGAAAGTGAAGCTGAAAGTTTTAGCATCAGTTGAAGGAAAAATACATGGCACAGGTGAAAAAATCACCCACCTCCTCTTCGTTTTCTGGGTAACGCCGTACCTGTTTTCTTCTTCGGACTATTGCCTCTAGTATTGCATTGTCTCCTTCCTGTAGTCCTGCTCAATGGGTCCCCAGATTCCTTTCAACGTCCAGCAGGTATCAGTTTTCACCATCACTATACATTACTTTACCTACCACATTATAAGCACTTTTCAAATAGAAACCAGAGAAAAACTCTTCCTCCCCAAACCCCCCTTTCTCTTAATTCCATTATATAGAGAGTTCTGGTTTCTATACAATAACCTTCCCTTCTAGATAGCCCAGAATCTTATCCTAGGAAAGCCAACATACAGGAACAGAATAACTGTTTGAAAGACTTCAGCAGTGCTGAGAATGCAGTGTGAAGACAGCACTCCACAGTACCTTCTCTATTTTCCATTGCATAGGCTTGGACTACATCTACCAAGTGTTCCTTGTGCACTAATATTTGCTGAAGTGACTGCTCTAGTCCTCTTCAATTTTATTTAATGAAGCCTTTATTTAGTTACCTACTGCTTCTGAAGAAGATAAATTCATAACTTACATATTGCCAGATCAAACCATTTGTTTTTATTTTACCAATACACTGAGTGATAAATGGAATGTAATGTCAAGACGTCTTAAAGGCCTGTAAGCATGCTTGAGGAATCACTTAGTTATGTCCTTTCCCTAAACAACCAATATTGACTGATTTGTAATAAGAACATTTGAAAGAATTTTATAATCCATTTTGACAGTGTAGTCTGTCTTTTTTTCTCTTTTTACATTCTGCTTTTCTTTTTCTCAGCTTCTTTTCTGTAACGCTAACTTTTTCTCCAAATCTAGCTATACTTTTCACTCTTTTTCCCCCCACATTTACCCTCATCATCTACTCTAACAAAACATACATGGTTTCTTCTCTTTACCAAAATTTTTGTATCTGCATTCATAAAACATTTTAAAAAGATATAGGATTGCTTTTGGTGATTAGGGGCACATAACACCAACCATAAAACATGTCTAAATCAATACACTTCCACATATCAGAACAGCATGTGGCAGTACAGCATCATGAAATTTATAATTGCATCAAACCCATGATTTCCCAATAGCTCTAGCTCTATAATAACTAATTTTAAGTGGGAACTCCCATTGGTAACCTACAAAAGAAAGGAAGAAAATGGGACATTTCTCTGAGTACCGCTAAACTGATGCTGCAAGGGCTACACTCCACATTGTAGAGTGATTTATTGCACTTTTTTGTAACAACAACTGAGAGTAATGACTTAAAAATCATTTATAAGGGCTGCCCTTTCGAGACAATTTGAAGAGTTTGTTGTTGTTGTTATTTCTATCATGTATCAAAATAAGCCGAGTTCATATAGCCTGAAACACAGAACAGAGCAGAGGACAGATAGCCGCTTTGTTTTCAGTTGTGATATCCACTGTCCTCATTTGCTTTATAAGTAAGTGGGTGTTCAAAGGCACCAGCTTTGCTTGATCTGAGTAATCACGCATTAGCAGGAAAGCTAGTACACCAGCAGCAACCCTGATGGTGGCTCCTCTTCTTCACAGGGCAGACTTTGATTTCAAACTCCAGAAAGACCAGTAGTCAGCAACTTTGGCAGAAACCCTATGGGCCTCAGAAGCCAGAATTCCTAAGTACATGCACAGTATAAACATAAACATATAACTTCCCATAGGCAGGTGTGGAAAACTATGTTGATTCACACACCACCAGTGCTTTGCCATTACTAAGCACAGGAAGACCCAAGGATTTGACCTCTGCTGAATTCAAAAGTAAGTGCAAGGACTCAGCGTGGCTCCTAATCTCCTTGTCACAGAACCATTAATTGTGTTCCTAAAAGGAGAAAATGTTTTTTCCTCCTTTCAAATGTTTAGCATAAAAGTTGGGGTTACTACACTACTTTTAGCGTACAAGTCACTGTATAGCCTTAATTTTGTTAAAAGCCCAAGGGTACACTTATCTAGTGTAAAACTATCACATTGTACAAGGGAAAACAAAGAAAAACTAGTTTTATAGATTGAGTAAAAGAGAGATATTAAACCAGCTCCATTACAGAGATAACCACAGCTTACATTTTCTTATATTATGAAATTACTCATACACTCCCATTACAAAGAGGAATCAGGTTTACTTTCACGTCAAAGCATTATACAAAAAGCTCCTATTCTTGTCATATTTCTCTCCCACATATTTATGTATCTATTAAAAGCATCACTAATTATTTGCTATTAAGAATGAGCTAATTAGATCTTGCACTGCATGGAAGATACAAAGTACATAACTCATGTTCCATTGCAATAGCTGCAAACAAATGAAAAACTAAATTAAGAGTTCCAAGAAAAATGGAAGAGCTGACAATGACAAACCAACTATGTTTTGATTACCTTGGGTGACAAGCTAATTTACAAAGATATATAAAATATAAACATCAACAACTAAATTAAGTCAACCCAAATCTATCCTATTTAACTTTTGATAAATGTATCAGCTGAACAACCTGCAGGGGAAAGTACCTCAAATACATAACATTTATTTAACAAATATCTTGCTCTACCTCCCGTGTAACTGTGTTTAAACCAAGGAGTCATAATTACAGAACTTTAAAAAATAATAATCTGCCAATTACCGTTGGTTTACATTGTTAAATTTATAGTTGAGGTTTAAAAGATTAAAATTATTCCAATAGAATAAGAATGCCTGCCGTTCATTATTTTTAATGGAGAAATTAAATATTTTGAAATTAAACTCCATGTATTTATACCACCAAATTTCACCTGGCACCTTGGAAAAGGTATAAGTAAGCACAGAAGCCACACATTAATTTATTTATTTTTTCAATTTTGATAAGCATAATCTTCTTCCCAAGTCCATTTTTAAGAATATCAATTTACACAGGTACTTGAAGTAGTCTCTTTTCAAGACTATGACCCCATATCAGTATCACCTTGCCTCTTAGCCTGCAGTCATACTCTATTAGAAATTTTCTTTGTCCAATTGCGGAGTTTAAGGAAGAAGCTGGCAATTTTTAAACCTCCCTGTATTCTGCTTTGGCTACAATGTACTCTTCAGATTGGTACAAGTGTCAGAAATGAAACCATCTTTGATATGGTTCACCATTTGCTGATGAGTTAGTTCATTATCCTTCACATATAAAAAGTTGTGGCTAACGTAGGATCTTCAAGTGGACACAGATGAATAATCTGATAGGTATTAGTTTGCCTTTCAGTTTAAGGACAAACCAAGACAGATTACAAGATTTTATGCTCTTAGCAACTCCATCTAGTAATTCTTACCTGTTCAATCTTTTCTCACCAGTGAATTTTAATTAATTATTGATTTTTAATGCACCCAATGTCTGCTCAGTCATGGACATAATTAGCACTTTCATAAGGAAAATGAAAATAAATAAATGAAGTTATAGAAAAAACAGTGGCTTCCCTATGTACAGAACTTGAGCTGTTGATGCTTTGAAACTCTGATCCCTTGGCATATAGTGGGTTAGATGGATAAGATGTTCCAGAGTACACAGATAAGGTATAAATATGCCAACATTTCAATACGGCAGCTGTATACTCAAAAAATGCCTTTATCTGTAAAATTACATTTCTTTCTCAGACTTTTGTAAGTGTAAATTATATTACAATCAGGTATTGTACATGTAACTTCCTAGAGGATAATTTAGAGACAGTTACGGATATTGCAAAACATGCAGTTCTGCAAACCAATAGATTAGCTCAAATACCTAAAAGCAAAGCAAATAGTTATCAAAGTGCAAGCCAAAAAAGTAGTCATTCAGTAGTATGTAAAGCTTCTCACATATCCAGAATACAGCTGTCCCTTGCCTGTGTTGTAAGAGGATTCCCAATACTGCCAAAGCTATTAAGGATGTTTTTTGTTTGTTTCAGATTAAAAAAAAAAAAAGACTATGCTTCCAGGAAAAAAAAAAAAAAAAAAAAAAATCACAAAAAACAACAAACATACATAATGGCCAAGTTTTTAATTCATTTATACACATGCATGTATACATACATGCTTTTTTAAGGTGTTTCTTCCAAGGTGTCTCATATCATAAGTATAAACAGTGACATGAAACGAACACAAGTTTTTCAAAAACTTAGTGCTCACAAACCAGGAAGGAACCTCCAAAATGTTGTTCTTGTAACCTCAGAAAATTATGAAGGCATCATATGAAGACATCAACTCCACAGAAGTATTTTTTTTTTAATTTGTTATTATTAATTTTTCATTCAGAATAGGAGAGCATTTTAAAGGTCAATCATCTGCCGAGATGCAATCAGAAAAAGGTCAAATAATGAGTAAAATGGTACCAAGAATGAAGGACACATAGTCAAGATTTTTCTGATGGAATTTATCTATTCAGCCAGTGAATTTCTAACAAAGTGAGCCTCACTAGAAGGTGAGGGACTACAACAGTTTTTAACTGCTGAACTATTAATGTTCATCAATTTGATGTCCAGTATGACTTGTTTTCTGATGTTTGCCGGACTAGTAGCGTTTTGGTATTGATTACAGGACTGATCAGAGGAAGACCTGTAAGTTTCCCACACTATGAGGCTTCTCAGTGATACCAATGCCAAAGTTTTGACTTTATAATAATAAGACACATGAACTAAGTTTAATAGTACTGCTTATTTTACTCCAATTGGTAATACACTTGATTAATTTTGTTCGGGGTTATGCTGAAAAGAAAGACACTAAAACAACCTAAGCTATGAGTTAATTAAGCTTTTTGGCACATGATACAAATGCCTTAAGGCTTGCAGTTCCAAATGTCACTGTATTCACTTTATTAAAAACACCTTTTCAGAAGAATAAATCTGTTTTGCAAGCTGCACAATTAATGTCAATGTTATATATAAAGGTAAATACTTCTGGTGTGAACATCTGATAAAGAAATATAAATAAAACATGATACATCACTGCCATTGTACCATCTGTCAGATAGTATGTAATTATGTCAATAATGTTCTTTTCAAACCCTTGAATAAAAAAAGTGTATCTGGCAAAGATGAATTAAAGGCAGCTTCATTCTGCAGTCATTAAGTCAGCGATAGGTTTGAAATTCATTCATACTTGTTTCTACAACTATGACATTACGCCAGTTAAAAGCAATAGCTTTTTAAAAATATAATTTAGTTTGCATCAGGTAACCTCAGAACTGTAAGTGATGGTCATAAGTGAAAATCTTTAAATTCAATTTGTAGCTTCTTTCTATCAAATCAAAATGTTTTAAATAAGGCCTATCCTTTCAAAATTCCCTAAAATCTAAACTGCAGTGAAGCATACTTCTTTAGGCCATACAGAATTCTCACAGTAACGTAGTTATGATTTTAATCTACTTCTTAGGAAGACACTTTTGCAAGGAGTATTTTATACTATAGAAAGAAAGAAACACAAGACAATACTCCTGCATTTACCAGCCAAATTGAAAAGATTCAACATCACTTTTTCAAGTGGAAATGTATTAGTGAAAGCTATATAGACACTAAAAAAACCAACCATACAAAAAACCCCAACTTTTTGCACTTTTATCTTCATTTTATGTGATCTAGCATGTAGGAAGAAACAGGGCTTCAAATAGCATGACTAGTTCTCCCTCTACATTACAAACAAGTAGTTATCATCAGCTATGATCCATACAAAACTGTAGGAACTAACATTCTGCATGTTAGCGTATATACATATGTATGTCTAGATATATAGTCAAATCTAAATAGATATGCATAGGCTTAGTTGAACAAACATAGGTAAACAAGCATGTGACTCCTTCAAAATATATATGCAAAGACATCACCTAACTCTAAAATCTCACTTGCTATTCACTTGGTATGTCATTGTGTTCATAATTTTAATTAGTAACTTATATAAAATACCTATAAAATAATACATGTTCTCAGATAAACTTTTCAATATTTGTGCCTGAAGTGCAGGCTTGAAAATGTAAATAAGTATGTCATTTTAATCAAACGTGAAACAAAATGGCTCTTCTTGAGAGAACGCTTTTTAATCACCATTTAAGGATGAATTATACAGATATAAAATAGTATCCAAAAATACACAGCATAGGGAAATAATGCCTAGAAATTTGAGAGATCGGGCTTTTGTCTATAAACTAAGATTTCCAATTTAATTATTCCCCTTGATTACATTTGTATGTGAACAGAACCAACCCATGTATTCCAACAGCCTGAATTTGAAGTGTCACATATGAATACATTTTAGATTCCAGGGAGTCGGGCTCTTCATTTTTTACTTACAGTCCTTGTAGAGGAGGGTTCAAGTTGTAAATAAGAGCATTTGAAAACAACGATTTGACTTGGGCTTATTTTTACAGGTTACTTTCCTCCCTATGTGCATACAAAAATTACGAGCAAACTATATCTAAAGATAGCTAATAAGTGGAGAAACTCATATTGTTTGCAGGAAAAAAAGTGCATCTATAAAGTACGTAAAAGGTATGGTAATATTTGCATTAGCTGTGATACCTTTATTCCTTCCCTCATGATCTAGTTTGCCAACAAATTAAGTGCATCCCTAGGTCACCTCTTAACCAAACTACAAAGATAATTAAAGATCACCTTGTTCAGCTTCCGGGAAGACAACTGGGCACACCTTGTATGAACGGAAATTTCTAGGATACCCTTTACTTCAAAATTCTACCTTCAACTATGGTGTCAGAGTTACTGAAAGTAACTGCTTTATTTATTATTCATCAGAGTTCACATTTAAATGCTGTAAAATGAACATCTTGTCATATCTAATATTTTGCAAGGCAATAGATGTTGATGCATCCCACAAGAATGAAGATAGTTTTGTTGAAGGGATTTGGGGTAAGGGTGGGTTTGTTTTGTGGATTTTTTTGGCATTTTTTTTTTTTTCTAGGCCTCCTTTTGTTTTGGTTTTTGATACTAAGTTTTTTGGACATTGCTCCAGGTGGTGGAAAATAGCAGCGTATGAGCATCATTTAGCTTTCACACACTTCAATTCAGCTATTCTGTTGGAAAAATCTGTATTGCTTAACTAGTTATAAATTAAAATGCTGCCAAAATACTTAAGAGCTCCTGTTAGGAGACTGTCGTACACTTCTAATTAAAGAAGCCACCCACACTTCTATTCAATTTTAACCCTTTTTTAATCTCAAGACCCTACATGAATCAATGAAATATAAACAAATATTTCAGATTATTTTTTCACAATGGCTAACGAATAAAGTATAATTACTGCAAACTTCTTTCCAAAAGTGGTGTTTATTCTCCACATACAGATTGAACCACCACTCTGAATTTTCATTGGAAGTTAGCTGCAGCCTCACATCACTGGACTGAAATAACTGGAGCCAAAAACTCGGGGAGATCATTACATCCTAGTGAAACTTGAGTAGCGCAATTCAACACGTTTCCTGAAGAGTCTCCACATGCAACAGACTATTGCTGTTTGAAGTTTTTGTTTGAGTAGCTGCCCATTGCAAACTCTGGTTTTGATTGAATCGTTTTTTTCCTGTTAGACAGTATTTAGGTATAAAGCTCCCTAACAAAAAGTTCAAAAGTCTTGAGAATATTATGAAATTTAATTTCACAGGGGAAAAAAAAAAATGAAATTTATCTTTCAAAGTATTATTTTTGTATATTTTACATTATTTAAGTGTGGAAGCATGGTCACACTTTTTGTACTTTGAACTTACAGTATGCCATAATATGATACACCATAAGGGTCTAAATAATCAACTTTATATAACATTTATATTGTATGAGAGATGACTATAAAGCACAGCAGCAGACAAAAAGAGAAAATTCACTCTGTGCTAGGTCCATCTGCAGTAGATTCCTGAAAGAAGAACAGCTGGGAAGGGGACATATGACAAGAATTTCTTTTGCTGAACTTGAACTTCAAGGTGTTTCACTTTAAGTTTATTGCAATTGTATAGAAAATCATGTCCCATCAACAGCATTCCATCTTCGGTTTCTTTTGTGCAATCTATGGGTGTCTCTATAGATACATCTTTGAATTTGTGAGTAGCATGCGTAGCTCTATGCTGTATCTGTAACTTCAGTATCGAGGCTCATTACCAATCTCCCGAGCCATCCAGTTTTCCTCAGTTGTGAAAATGTAATAAATTGCTTTTTTCCTCTAGTGTATTAAGTACTCATGAAAAGTGACAGATTGACAGGCTGGGAGACTGAAGTATTCTGTTTAAATCACAGAGAAAAGGAAAGAAGAGGCAATGACAGACTAAGGAACCAAAACTGAATTAACCCTTTGCTCAAGGAACCAGGTAAAGAGAATAGCAGAGTCTCAATGGATCCATCAATGGCTTACTGCCAACAGAGAGATCTTAACTGTGGGTAACAAACATGAAATAAATACCACACATTCCAACATACATCTATATTTGGATATGTATGTGTTCAGCAAAATAGCCAATTTATGGTAAACTCACGGACAAAATCCCTAACCAATCAAACATTTGGCACACCAGCTCCTTCAGAAAGTAAAAATTATCAGCTACACTAAGTTGAATGGCTAGAACATAAAAGAAAAAAGTACTACTGGGCAATTTTCAGATTTTACCCATTTTTGTTGTTTTTTAAAACCAGTTTGAAACAATTTAAGAACTACTGTCTAAAAATTCAAAATACAGCTATTGTAAACACTATGCCAAATCAGATTTTTTTACTGTGCTGCACAAGTCTATCTTTTCTACTAATATCTGTTTCTCAAAAGTTTATGAAAAATATCTCGCCTCAGCTTTCAGCACCAAGATATAGTAATGAATCTTCAATGGTAAAGAGTTTATCTGTTTATCTTCTGAAGCAAAAAAGAAAATCTAAACTAAGAGACAGAAAGTTTCAAACAAAATAAGAGTGCCCAATCAGAATTTCTGGGGGAGAGGGAGCAGGCTTTCTTTTAATAAATCGGCTGCAAATTGGAGGCCTTTGCACTTTATTTGTAAATTAGCCACAGAACACGCAACAAATTGGTTTGGACACAAACTAAACAAGCAGAACTAGATGAGTGAAACATTTACACACTAACAAAGGAACTGTGTTCATTCAAGTATTAGAAGCAAGTCCTCTGAGGTCCAACTCTAGTGCTCTATTTTATATGCTATGGCTAAGTAATAATAATTGCATATCCCTGTGGAGGAGAATGAGCCTGAAAATTGGATAAAAATATTGCAGCTGGTCCTAGTAACAGACCTGACTCACCACATGTGTCCTGAAAACAGGCTGTAGAGGCATCAAGAGTGAAAGGTTCTGTGCCAGCGAAGACACAGAACATGCCTGAAGTATTTTCTCATCCTGGGAATTAGAGCTGGCTATTGTGCCCCAGAAAAAGAGGTACCTTAGGTTTTTGAAGAGTCACTCCTATAAGGAACCTCAGTGAAGTTCCTACCCAGTCTTGCAGACTGATGGATGCAGCTCTAGATGGATGCTCTAGATGGATATTCTCTGAGAATAATTACAATTTACTGCCAACTGGGCTCAGAAGGGAAAATAACACCTATTTACTGTAATCTGGAAGTGGGTCATCATATTTATCACAAAAAATGCTACATTAATGCAAGGATCTGAACACATCACCAGTGCCTGGACCTAGAGTTGTGGTTAGATATATTTATATTACCAAATAAGCACTCTGGGCCAGATCTTTAGTTGACTTTAATCAGTGTTGTTCTACATAAGCGTCTCAGAACAAACCTAACTTTGAATAGCTATAGAAAGTTGGAGAAACACCACTGGAAAATAAATTCTTGCTTTGAAGACACTCCAAGAACTAACTTTATCATAGGGACAGGGATAGCAAATCAAACAATACTTTTTAGACAATTGGCTAGTAGTTAACCATTGACTTTATGAATAGTAATATATATCACTGACAGTCTGAAAATCAATACATGTTTTTCCAGTCCCTTTTTACACCCTGATCATCAAAAATATAACAAGGGCTAATGAGATTTAAAGAGTAGTTTCAAAGTTATTTTCAGTTTAATTTCAACAGTAAAGTCATGATTGTGCCCACATTTACTTATAAATTTGGTTATATTTTGTGATAAGAACCATGAAATATTTTTCCTTGAAATAATAAAAAAGGTTGCTCTGATGATTTCCAGTGGGAAGATGTTTCTTTCCTTCTATTATATTTTAATTTCTCAAGTGGGTGGCAAAAGCAGATGTTACCATACACATATAAAGTCCCATCTTTCTCCTATTATTCCAAAAGAAATGGGATATTATACTTAGGGCTTGATTCAGTCTACAGATTATATAAATATATGTTTACCCACATGTATATGTATTCAAGCATATATATATGTATTTTTTTTTTTCCCCATAGAATCATAGAATGGTTTGGGTTGGAAGGGACCATGAAGGTGGTCATGTCCAACCCCCCTGCAGTAGCAGGGGCACCTCCAACTAGACCAGGTCAATCACAGCCC
>KL285813.1:13149-28672 GCA_000699545.1 Podiceps cristatus
CTGGACCTTCTCCAACAGCTCCATGTGCTTCTTGTGCTGCGGGCTCCAGAGCTGGACACAGTATTCTAGGTGGGGGCTTACCAGAGCAGAGAGGCAGAATCACCTCCCTCGATCGTATTTGTTATGTATATAAATACATATGTCAACATTACATATATATATGACAACACATATAAAGACATATACGTAATACAAACATATACTTGCACAGAACAGCATATATGATTTTCCAGACTGAACAAAGTCCAAAGCACAATGTGCTACCTGTTTCAGAATATGTAGAATTCTGACTAGCATAACATATTGTATACATATATGATCCACATGAATAAACTGAGACTTTCTTCAACTCTTTCTCTGGAATAGATGATACAGCAGCTCATCTGGCATCATCTGTTTTCTCTTTCTCCTACAATGCCATCTCTTTATGTACGTGAATGACAAGAAGGGACTGAAGACTGCCCACACAGAACACCCTAGCCAATGAGGATGCGGTATAGTGATTTTGGATAGTACGGGGAGTTCCCAGCTGTCACAACAAAGGTGGGATTGCCCCCAGTGATGTTATCAAAGCTCAACCTAACAAATTAGTGCCCTAATTTCCTTCAGATCCCTAGTCCTCTTTCTCCTTCAGTAACTAAACATTAGAGCTACCAGAACGTTGTGGGAGCAAAATGCAAGACCAGAAGGACATCTGAAGTAAAATATCTATCCTTGCCTGTGTAGGTGCAGACACTTTCTTTCACTGCTACAATAATATATTTGGTAATGCGCCACTAAATTGCTCAAGTGCTACTACTTCTACTCATTTTATGTAAAACTTCCAGATGACTGATGAACTGGTCACCAGGCCACTAATACCCACCACAGCACAGATATGATAAAGTGGAAAAGTCCCTATAAAATATATCTGTATTAATGCAACAATTTTTCACAGCTCTCTGTCAGCAATCTCCATAAATTATTGCATCAGTCTCGAGAAAACAATAAAATTAAAAAAAAAAAAATCTAAGCTTTATGAAACATAGGCTATTAATTCTAAAGCATTTTCGTGCCTTGATATGGTCCTGGCTTTTACAATGATTGTTTTTATTAATAAAACATAAATCAAGTACTAACAAGAAACATTAAAAGTTACTAAGAGACCTTTAAAAATGTAATAAACAGCTGCATATGTAAAAGCAGTGAAAGAGTATTAAGCTTATATTATCTTTTGTATTAAGCTTAAGTCCTACCATGGTGAAATGCAACAACTGTGGTTTACTAAATGTCAACTTAAAGAATTGCTTGGGGGGGGTTGTTTGCTCTTTAGAGTTCAGAAAGTCTTCTGAAGAGCAAGAAATAAAAATCACTCAAGGTGTTTTAAAAACAAAAGAAAATTCAGGTGGATTGCCTGGCAGCTAGAAATGAAAATTACATAAGTAGAAATGCAAATTACACTGGCATTTGTATTACTACTGTTGCTTTGCTCAAATTTTTTTTTTTTTTTTTGTAAAGAGAGAAATCAAGAAAGTTGTATTCTACACTTTTGTCAGTAGCATATAATAAAAGGGAGAAAGAGACAAAGACCAAGATCACTAATGGCCAACAATTATATAATTTGGAGGAGAAGGGATTAAAACAGAAGCACTGTATATCTCAAATGCGCATGTCCTTAACTGAAGAATGAAAATGTAAAAAAACCCCTCATATTCTGAAGCCTAAGCAAACACAGACATTTTTCAGCCTTTTAAGTGTCATTTCTCATGGTGGTAAGGAACCTGACATAGTATTTAACAACATTTTTACAAAGAACATTTGAGGCTGAGTCAGTCTACTAGAATGACCGGAACATTACTATATTCACACTGGAAAGCACTTCTATTCATTTATGAAGTCACACTTTTGATTTATTTTTTTTTTAAATCATAAAATGAATATTCTAAAGGGATTGTAATGCAATTTACTGTCATCAACTAATCTCTCAAATGAATCAGCATCATTCTTTTGAAAATGGCAAAAAAAGACTTTAAGGAGAAACACCAGGAAGTACAATAGCTAAGATTTCCAGTCTCAAAAAAGTCAGCAGTAGATGGAGAGATAAGAGACTAAGAGATAACTGCCACTCTAACCACTACAGTAGCTGCTAACCACTACATATTCGTATCTTCGTAAAGAGAAAACAGATCTCTGAAATCAATTGAATCTTGAATTTATTACATGTGCATTGAAGTACTGACATTATTACCTGGAGCAGTGATACATTCAGAGCATGCTTGGGTAGATAATGTTTGGGTATTTGGATACCATATAACTGGAGCTTGTATAGTTTAGTTTTACTAATTTCATTACTTAATTACTTAAATTTCACTAATTTAAATAAAGAATATCTTTACAGTCAAAACAGGCTTTCTGAATTTAGTCTGATGCAAGGATTTTGTGTTGTTTAAAATAACATTTTTTAAATTATTTGGAAATAACTTTAAATAAATTTTTTTAAAAAAACCAACATTGTGTTACCATTAAAATTTTTTTTCCCCTATACCTCAACATTTAAAATTTTTCAGAGACCCTATTTTGTTCTCTGTCCTTCCCTTTCTTGCATACTCACAAAGATGACTTTCTCATCCAATGTCACTCAATTTCTCAAAAACAAGGTCAAACATGGAGAACTTGTTGCTGACAGAAAGCTGGATGTTCAGGGGATTAGAATATTGTCAAGTCAATTTTTATTTTATCACAAGCAGCAGGCACTAAAGGTAAGAAATAGAATGTGATTTCACCAATTCTCTCTAGTAAGCTTTTCCTTCATCAATCAGTTAGGGAATGGTATTACATCTCTCTGTTGAGTAGTTTCTTTCCCATAATAATGAGGAGTCTGGATTTCATTACTCCAGATGTCATAGATAATTCATTTGATTGTAATTGATTTTAAGCTTTACTTTTGGTTGCTATAGAATTTCCTTAATAATGAAGAACAAACTGTATGTTTGTTCTGTTAAAAGGTTGATTTTGCTAAACAAATTAGATGATCTACCTACTGAGCACTTGTACAGTTTTAGCAACATAAAAAATTGGCATTCAAAAATCTGGGTAGGGTTTTGCCTTCAGAGGATAATTACGCATAGTTGTCGGCACAGAAGCTCTGGTTTAATCAGCAGGTTCTTTAGTATTTGGGGCTTTCATATATTTTAGTTGTTCATGATTTGTAAGTTACAACGCTGAATTATGTAGTGCATATCGTGCTTTCAAAAGGAGCATAAAAACAATCAGAACTCCCAAATCATAAAACAAATAAATATCTTTTTAGCATGTTCTTAATTATACATTCTCTAACAAGGCTACCTTGCAACAAACATGGTATTTAGTGCAAGACTAACGAAAGAGCTGAACAAAACAGTTCCCAACTTTTTATTGTGATGATTTCTATATCCATCTTTATGTACCCATAGAACCTGCACTACTCAAGTGACTGGTAGTCAGTACTGGAACCGCAACAGTCCTGTAATATTGTGCGTAAAGCAACAAACCATCGCACTGAATCCAAAAAGAGTCGTTTCCATGTTTATCAGAGTTTACCGAGAAGTTTATTCCTTCTCTTTTAAACATTAGAAATCTGCAGACATCTCGAGTGTCAACTGGCTTTCAAAATTCAGTTGTCAACATATTTCACTAATACCGTCTGCATAAATGACGGTTTGAGGGTGGCTGTTGAGCTTGTTTGCAGCAGCACACCTCTGTCTTCATTTATTTCATTCTGATAGAATTCAGCTGTGCAAATCAGCACGGCAGCCCTTTTACATCAGCTAAGGATCTGCATCTCGCTTTTCAATGGCAAACTGTTCTAGCTCTTAATAAAAAGTGCTTATACTTGCTCCTTACATGTGTGAAAGTTCACATTGCTGATGTTCTGGTTTGAAAACGCCCTACTTTTGTTTTGCACGCATTACTTTGCAGAAATAAGTTACATTCATTAGGTTTTTTTCAATGTATTTTTAGTAATCATGTAAAAGTTAATAAGGTTAGTATTTATTTTAAGTGGATTTTGTGGGCATCACGTCGCTGAGGTTTTATGTATTTGGGTAATTTTCTATGCAGAGGTAATCTTCAACTTTATTATACCATGTACTAAAATAAGCATTCCAAAAATCCAGCTGAAACCTCAGAACACTTACGTGAATATGAAAGTGATTAGTAGAATATTGTCAAAGGAATGTAAAAAATCAAAACCTATTTCTAGTTCTGGTACATCCCGCTATCTCCAGCTCTCTTTCCAATCTCTCCTTTTATATCTCATCCGTTTAGCCCATAAGCTTTATCAATCATTATGAACATCATTAATAATCTGATTGTAAGTTTTGCTGTAACCACAACAGATGATATCAATAAAGACTACTTTGTTCAAGCTAAAAGATGGCTTTACATGAATAATTATCTATCTTTAATATTCTTTTAAACTTAACATTACTGAAACTGGGAAGAGAAATACCACATGATCACAAAATGGGTTAAAATATTTCCTAGTATTTCTTTGTGAAAAGACCTGAAGGTTGAACCAGTTCATAGATTCCTAAGCTTATTTTATTCAGAAGTAGTACTTGGCTAGGCATGTTTCTTCTGTATGATTTTGCTTTGCTCTGTTGTGATTTTAGAGAGTAATAAGTTTAAGGAAACTGATTTACAAAACTAAGCTAATATTATCTGACACATCTAAATGGCATGTAGTTAATTTTGATGCAGTAATTAAATGTGGTGTTTTGAATTAATCTTAAAGGATTTTTAAAAGCTAGTCTAAAAAGTAGTGATGATAATTTATAGCAGGTTCTAATCATTATTTGAGAGATCCATTTACACAAGGCCTTCTTCCAAGTCCTGTAAACAATACTTGTTGTACCGCACCTTCTACTAGATTTCTGCACACACAACTAACCTTCAAAATCATGTAGTCAATAACACAAAGCAGGCTGAGCTAAGTAACTAAGACTGACAACTAAAATTCTGATGATTTACAGCATGAGAGGGGAAGTAAGTGTGGATGGTAAGAGTTTTTTGATTTTTTGGGGGGGTGGGGTGGGGATGCAGTGTGTGTGTAGAGGAACCTGCACTTGAATTTCTCAGATCCCAGTCTGACTGTATGAGTCTTGTCAGCATTCTGGCCTAACCGTTACACTGACAGGGCTCGAAGTCAAAATGATTCAGCTGAAGAGATAATGGGCAAACATTGTGCACAGCATGGCTATGAGCCTGAGCTAGCCTTTCTGTGCCAATTCAGTGACTCTGCAGCTTGTTTAATTTGAATACTAATTTGTGAGCACAGGAAAAAGTATGATTAATATATTTTTGAGCTATGCCTTTGACTTAGTATCTTTAGAGTATAGAATACACCGTAAGCTCTCATTAAAGTATTCTCAGTACTGGATTTTTATGAGTTTTTCCTGGTTTGGTAAAAGGATAACTTAAGTATAAACAATTTTATACACAAATTGATTTCCGAGTCAAAGTTTATATATTTAGCTCAGCTATTTAATTAATCAGAATTAAATAATAATAAGTAATAAATCAAAGAAACACTAAGAAAAAAAAAATTTTTCCTAGCAGCAATAAGTAAAGTAAGCCCCCCCTCTTTCCTATTTTCCCATAAACCCGTGCTTTTTTCTTCTAAATCTCACTGAAGGCTCTGGATTGCATTATTTTATGATCTATTTTTGAACAGTCCATTGACTTATTCGCTGCACTGCTAAACAATACATAAAAACATCTAGTCGCAGATAGGAGCTTTAAATCCATGTATGCAAAAGAAAATATTACTTATTTTAATTGTGGGTGTTATGTAACTGAAAGGCCTTATCTTGTCTGAAACTAGACAGCTCTGCGAAAGGAACTGTTATTCATTTGCATATCTTAATTGTAAGAAGATAACATTTTCCCTGGATTTGAACTGGGAGATGATGTATACAGCATGCAATAGATCATCTAAATCCCCTGCATTCAGGAGACAACACACTCTCTGCTCCCATTCTTCAGCTTCATTGATACTCTTCCCCTAAGATGCTTTTTCTGGTGTCAATCTTCCAAACCAGTCAGCAGCATCACTGAGGTACCACCCCAAGATATAGCTATCTTTGTGGCACAGTGACACAACCAGGCCCTGGACATCAGCAGAGGCAGAATAACAAAGTCACTACCAAGAGTTACGGTATTCCCCCTTTCCCTCATTAAGATTTTAATGGAACTGTTATTTACAATAAGAATTGCCTCTTCTGTTAAAAGCTGACATAACCCAGACAATATATCCTGA
This sequence comes from Podiceps cristatus, assembly GCA_000699545.1. NCBI lineage: Eukaryota > Metazoa > Chordata > Aves > Podicipediformes > Podicipedidae > Podiceps > Podiceps cristatus. The sequence goes on from KL285813.1 coordinate 19,427, forward strand.
GAGATGAACTTAGTAAGCTGAGAGAAACAAAGGATTTATTTTTTTTACTACAGTATTCATTAGTATAAGATTTCAGTGTAATATTCATTAATTTCCCTGGCTGAAGATACTTCCTTGAATTTAAAAAACTCAGACTAAATTTGAAGAGAGTGTTCAGGTACATAGTATGACTCCACTTTTATGAGCTCTCCATGTTATTGGTGATAACTAAATGAGACTAAGTAGGGTTCCTTGGCCTTCCATAAACATAATCACCTACTCTCTGTTAAAAAAATCATTACTGCCGAAAATAACATCTCCTTTAATTGCTGCACGGTTATTTCATTGCTTGTGTTCTGTTTAAAACTGTTTTCTTCTAATAACAAATTGTCGTCATAAATTCTAGCAGTTATTTCAGCAATAACATATCCTATTAGAACACTTTTCTGCTTCACAGTTGGCACATTATATGGGATGGAAAGCATACCTTGTAAATAGAAGTGTGGTAAAAAGCTAATCCCTCATTTTGCATTTGCAAAAATAGATATTTGTTATTAAAAGTAAAATATTAATAAACATCAACATAATAACAGCTGTGGCATTTCAAACTATTCTCACCACTATTTTCCCTGCTTTCCTTTTCCTCCATCCCACCCTAGAAAGACAACATGCGCATCCTCTCACTGACTGGTCACAGTGGTTGCCTTACCATTATGCAGCATTAAGCAACGCACCTTAAGGAACATTTTAATCTGGACAGGGATATGGCTAAACCGTATTTCAACTCCCATATGACCACCCACACACAGAAGGCGGATGGTGCCTGACGGGGTGAGCAAAGGCACAGTTCAGATGTTCGCAGCTGCCAGAGCCAGACTGCATTCTCGCAGTGGCTTTTCCTGCCAGCATCTTGGGGAAAGTTTGGATGTCAAATTTCACAGACGACCATCTCAACACCATAGTGTAGAGAGCTCAGAAAGAAGCCGATGGAATATTTCAGAGATAATTCCCCAAATTTCTAGATAAAGTATTTTTCAGCTTACTTCTGATACATGGCATTTTGAAAATTTGCAACAACCCACTTTCTGCCCAAAGTGTCAATACACACCGATCACAAAGTGATGATGCAGGTATTCCATATTTTAGGAAGTCATGATGTGACACATCATCTCTACACACACAGGCACACTGTATGCGTATAAAATTTTTTCTCATCCATACAGAACGCCAAACCTGCCATTAAGTTCACATTCTGTCAGTTTTCTGTAATATTATGAAGTGGCAAACCCATTTTTCTGATGTTTTCCCAGCATAAATTTTGTTGTGGATGGGAAAGTTATGCACAAAAATCTTTACCAATTGAGTGGAGTGATAGAGGGTAGAAAATGTAGCTAGAGTGAAATTCTCCATACAGTTTTAGATTCTTGGGGTTCCCAAGAGGTTTATAACAAAAATGCAGCTTTTCTCCTTTTCCAGATATGAGGTGGGAAAGGTACCATGAGTTCATAATTCTAGCCAGTTATAGAAACTCTTGTTTTCTAAAATACCTTATTATTTAGTAAAGAAGGTATTATAAAAGGTCAATTTTTATGTTGTACTCTCCTCCTGGTTTCTGCGCATTAGAAAGGTTTCTGCAAAGTGCACTCAAGTTCCTTCCTAGTAACAGTGGCAGGAGAGCATTAGGAAAGGAAGCAGCATGCACTTACTTCAAGCTCCTACATTTCCAGTAAAAGTGCAGGACATTCACACACACACAAATCCTTTCTGAAGAAAATAACAGGGGGGAAAAAGTGCAAAAGAACCTGAAATATTTAACAAAAAGTAAAGATATCATAATCAGACCTGAGGAGAGATGTTATGATTTTCTTTATGTCATAAGTTGCATCTTGGAAGTCCAGAAACCACGATCATCTTACACGGTTATGAAGTAATTACAAAGTTGTAACACGCTTATGCTGCTGTTTGCCTATCGTGTGGAAAGCTGAAAGACAAATTGCCTTTGTTTTCTGTGAAAGTCACTTTCCTTCAGGCACAGGCAGCAGTTAAACCAAGTGGTAACAGCAGCAAGTTGCCTGAATCCCAGTGTAGGGCAGTTACACAGGAGTTAGACAGTTACTCTGATGACAAGTAAAAGGGCAAGGCACTGCTTTGGTGAGGTGGAACCTCTCCTGCATTAAAAGCATGCCTGAAAGCTACAGAAATGACAGAAACAGACAAAAACATGAGGAAAGAGGCCAAGAAATGGGCTAGCAACCATTCCCTGTCACATCCTGTCCCATCGAAAACCATCACAAAAGGGAAGCAGTCTGTCAAGAGCTATCTCTGATTACCATTCAGGCTGCTCTGGTCTAAAGTTTGAGATGCAGAATGAAAATTTACGTAAGTAGAGGGAAACGAATGTTTTACAGAATAGCATGTCACAAGGATCTGTATCAATTCATAACAAAGTGCCATGGTTTAACTCAAATGGTAACCCAATACCATGCAGCCAGTGGGGCGGGGAGGAGAATCAGAGAGAAAGAGAACTTGCGGGTTGAGATAAAAGCAGTTCACCAGGACAAAGATAAAAGTATATTAATGATAATAATAATATATAAGGTTAATAGAATATATGAAATGATAATAGAATATATGATGCATAATAGAATTATGATGCACAATTTCTCACCACCTAATGACCTATACAGCCTGTCCTGAGCAGCAGTCAGGGAGCAGAGATATTCCCCTGCAGCCATCCATCAGTATGGAACACTCTCTTTGGCCAGTTCAGATCAACTGTTCTGGCTGTGCCCTCCCAAAAAATCTGGGAAACTGCAAAATGTCCTTGATCATTTAGCAGCAGCCAATAATATCAGTGTACTATCACCATTTTTCACACACTGAATTCAAAACACAGTAGCTGCAGAAGACAAAACTAGCTCCCATCCAGGCTTAAACCAGGACATGAACTAGTATCTTACACAGAATCATATCCATATTGTCAATATACCAAGTTAATTCTCCCAGTAATACAAACGTGCTTTTTTTTTTTTTCATTTTAAGCTTTTTTCCCAATTTAAATCAACTAATCTTTCTTATACAGAGTTACATCCCAGTACAACTCTTAACAATGCAATTTTTGTAAAGCAGTTCCTAACTAAAAGAGCATGACTCCAGTTCAATAAATTATTTGTGCACTGCTGTACAAGTAGTAACCTTGTGTGTTCCTATATCCCATAAATAAATTCAGCAAAACCCTGAGTTATTCTGTTATGTCCTCTGTGCATTTCCAGACTTATTTTTAATTTTATCTTTTTGATACACTGATACAGAATTGGTTTATATCATAGATATTCTTACCTATAATTTGTAATTATCACTTCTCTTTTCAATTTGGTTTGACTTACTGTAGAACAGAAGCAGTATATCACTAATTGACTACTTACCAGTGGCCTAAAATTGCTAATTGACTGGTAAGGCACTAATTTGTTAACCTATCTCATTAGGTAAGAAACTCTTGGCTAGGAAATCAACCTGAATAAATATTAGCATCCATTTGGAAAAGGTCAGGTACTTCCTTTTTTATCATTACATTCTAACTGCTTATTTATAACTCAGTGAATGTCAAAGACAGGTTATTCTAAATGTACTTCCTGGCAAAATTATTTACTACAGTACCACAACTCTCAAAAAATGAAAAAGAAAACAGAATATCAGATATTCTTACAAGCAAGAGCAGCTATGACTTCACTTTATTTCCCAGACTAGGATGAAAAATCAGTGTATTTCTCTTATTCAGAATCAAGGGGAAAAGATTTCACACTAGAGTCATTCTTGCTTCCAAAGTTATAAAGAGACAAACTCTCTGCTGTTTTAATTCCGCTGGCTTCAAAGAACAGGCAGTGGTGGACTCTATCGCTAAACAAAATGGAGAATTAAGAGAGTTTTCCAAAATCTTAATTAGCAAGTCAAATGAAAAAAGTTTACAAAATTCTCATGTTATGGCTTCTAGACAGAGCATGTTTACTCAGCATAGACCTAGAAAGAAAAGATGCAAATCACCTCACTCTGTGGCAGCTTCGAAAAAACCTCAAACTTCCAAAACGTGCACTCTCACTTGTCAGCATCTTGCAGCACACGGAACAAATTGTACAAAGCAGCAGCATCACAAGAGCAAATCTTGGTATTTCATTCTCCTTTTTACATTCCAGAAGATGCAGATTACCACATTCTCTCCCTCAGCAGAACTACAAAAATTATCCCAATACTTCTCAGCTCCTTTTATCAAAATTACAAAAGGATCTAGGTAAATATTTTCAGTCAGTTATTTCCATGCCTTAGAAAATAAACTGGTCTTATCATTTAGGTGTACATCAAAGGATTACATCAAACAGTTCAGAAAAGTGCATATGAGCTTTTTTAACAAAAGATGCAAAACACAATCTAGAAATTAGAAACAATATGAAGCACATCGCTGAGATTCTGGAGAAAAGTAATAGCTATGGCAACAAATTACTGATCTCAGCTGTTTTCCATCAACATCATTCCCATCAGCAGCAGTAGTGAAAGACCTCTTTCTCCCAACCAAACTAAGGTGCTGCTTTAAATCTAGGATTTTTTTCTGGTGTTATACAGGAAACTCCTTTGCTTTGGTTTCAATAACCACACAGGAAACACAGACTTTTTTTTTTTTTCCATCCAGCTATTTACAGACAATCATACAGAAAAAAGATGCCCCCCCCCCCCCGTATATGTTTTGTTTAGAGCTTAAAAGCCACTTTCCTTGACTTAACTACTAGGAGGTGATTCACCTACCTACCTACTCTCTGTAGAGCCACAGTTCTGGAAGAGAAATATCTACCCAAATTGTGTAAAGATATAAGCTTTCATATTAAGGATGACCAAAGAAATGTAAAAAAGCATTCATGCATTAAAACTTACCTTCGGCTTCCCATGCTGGGAGTAGACGCTCCCTCAAAGACACCAAGACGTGACCTTTGATGCTCCCACGCCTTTAGTTGCAAGATGTTCCAAAACACAACACTTCAACTTAACTTCTGGAGAGTTGGCTGAGATCATTCTTCAGAGTTTAGCCTAGAGAAAAAAAAACAACAGGCATCATCATTCCTTCATAGGATTTAGAGTACTCCATATGATTCACTATTTACAGCCATTGCCTATTGAAATCCCAAGAGATTTATCCACTGCCCTAATGAAAATTAAGGCGTCCTTATTTCAGTAAAGACTTAAGCTTTGAAAACCTGAGTGTAATTGGTTTTATATAGCTATCCCATAGCCCATATTCCATACTCTGCAAAGCTGCTGACTACATTTCATAATCAAATTAACAGGCTGTGCCTTTCCATACCAAACTAAATATTCCAACCTCCAAACTTCTTCCCCTAGGAGACGAGTTAAATGCAAAACTTTGTTTCAAGCATAATTTTGGATGTCCACAGTGTAGCCAGGTTGCCAGCAGATGCTTCTCCAGACTAGCACGTGGTGACCATAAGCTGTTCTTCCAAGTCCAGTATTAGAGGGGAGGGCAAGAAAGAGACATAGGAACAAAGGGATGGCTGAGAGCACAGCGCCATGACCTCACTTCAAGTGGGAAGGCTGCATGCATAGAGGTTAATGTTGCCTGTCAGTCAGTCAGCACGTTTTACTTTAGGTGGCCATGCTAAGAGCCACTGATCTCAAAGGCTATATTCTGGTTTAGAAATATGGGGAAATGCTAAGAAAACATGCAATAACAAATAAGAGTTTTGAAAACAAAGCTCCCTCTGCCTACATACTGTTTCGACTGCTCTTGTTACCTCCTTCTACCAACTTTCAAAAAGCATCTCCCAGACAGCCCCCAGCAGGCACTGAGAGAAACTGCCTCCTCTCACCTCCACAAGACGGCCCCCACCTCTCTCAGCTCCACAAGATGGCCGCCACCTCCCCAGCTGCTACCCCACCACCCCTAGCGGGGCCAGTGGGCAGAGTCTCACAGGCCACCCCAGGGCTGGGGCATTGTGGCCGAGCCCAGCTACTCAGTGTGGTCTCCCGGTCTGCAGCTGCCAGCTCCTGCCTTCAAAGGGGCTGAGCTGCTAGCAGGCGCAGGTCACCCTGTGCAAACCCCAGCAGGAACCCGCGCTGGGCACGGGGGCCGCTCCTGCTTTGCAGCTTTCAAACAGCACCTTACGCATCGTTTATGGATATTATCTTGTTTCCTGTGGTTTAATACACCAAATGTATGAATACCGTTCATGTCTTTTTTTATTGCCGGGGGGGCGTGCCTCAGAGGAGACAGCTGGTCAAGGAGACCCTGAGGCCCATCAAAATGCTCTGGGGAACGCGTGGGCAAAACTGCCAAGACAGGAGGTGAGGGCAAACAAGCCACCTGTGACCTGGGTTTGGCTTTTCAGAGCCCCCCGCCGCAGGCCTGAACGCAAACCAGCATTCAGGCAGCAGCATGCCGTTTGGGCAGCAGCCCGCTGCGGCGCGCAGGCCCGCGGGGAGAACCAGCCTGCAAGCAAAGGCTTTTTTTTTTGTATCAAAAACAGTGTGGCCAGCAGGGCTAGGGAGGTGATCGTCCCCCTGTACTCGGCTCTGGTGAGGCCGCACCTCGAGTACTGTGTTCAGTTTTGGGCCCCTCGCTGTAAGAAGGACATGGAGGTGCTTGAGCGTGTCCAGAGAAGGGCGACGAAGCTGGTGAGGGGCCTGGAGAACAGGTCCTACGAGGAGCGGCTGAGGGAGCTGGGCTTGTTCAGCCTGGAGAAGAGGAGGCTCAGGGGCGACCTTATCGCTCTCTACAGGTACCTTAAAGGAGGCTGTAGGGAGGTGGGGGTTGGCCTGTTTTCCCACGTGCCTGGTGACAGGACGAGGGGGAATGGGCTTAAGTTGCGCCAGGGGAGTTTTAGGTTAGATGTCAGGAAGAACTTCTTTACTGAAAGGGTTGTTAGACATTGGAACAGGCTGCCCAGGGAGGTGGTGGAGTCACCATCCCTGGAGGTCTTTAAAAGACGTTTAGATGTAGAGCTTAGGGATATGGTTTAGTGGGGACTGTTAGTGTTAGGTTAGAGGTTGGACTCGATGATCTTGAGGTCTCTTCCAACCTAGAAATCCTGTGATCCTGTGAAAGGAAAGCTGGAATGGTTGTTTTGCCGAAGCTCCCAGCCACTGCGCAAACGCTCGTCGAGGGGCAGCAAACGGTACCCTGAACCGAGCACCGAGCTTTACGGGACTAGCACAAAAGCTGGCACCAAGAAAAGCTTGGTCTGACTTAAGCAGGCCAAGGGCTTTCTCTTAACATCTCATGACGTTTGGAGCTGGATTTCTCTGGACTGCCAATTTCTTACTGTGGCAATTTAATGTTGTCCAGTTTGGTCTTTTGTTTTGGTTTGGTTTGGGTTTTTTTTTGTTTTTCTGGCATACCCTCTGTGATTGAATACTGTAATAAGAAAAATATAGCAAGATTACTGTTTTTTCATAGGCAGAAATAATGATAGTTTTTAGAAAGAAATCTGAGAAAAGTTAACTATACATTTCCATTTCATACCTTAAAGTATTAGTGTCTAACAGAAGTTCTGAGCAGTAGAAAATGTGAAGATATTTTCTCTTATGTTCTTCAGTAATTTTACAAGCTATTTTTCTATGCTCTCGAGTATGAGTTTTATTCAATTATTTAATCCATGTCTAGTAATTAATCAAATTGCTTTAAATAGTGAAATTTGATCTAAAATCTTTTGTTCATTTGCAACCAAGTGAAGTTTGGTAAGAACAGACTGGCAGTGCTTGTAAATCCTTGTGGAGCAAAGAAATTAACATCTTGGCACCCAGTTCTGTAATGATGTGCCTGATTTCATGGCAAAAAAAGACAACAAATTCATTTCCATACCTCTATAATACTTCTCTTTTGCTTTAGCTTAATTAGCTCATTGAAGGATGAAAGCTGAACTTTTTTAAGCATGCCTGGTCCACAGAATGTACAGTAGCATGGAAAAATAGTAAATCTGAAGCTTTGTGATAAGAATACTTCAATGTAAAGTACATTTGAATGCTAGGAATAAATTCATTGTGGTCTATTTTGTATCTGAACAGTCAAAAAAATAGTTAGTACTTTAAGGGGCATTTTATGAACGTAATTTGGCATTAATAATTTGCACAGGTCATAGCCTGCTACTTATTGTAGCTCATACTGTTTCCAGACAGTTTCATAAGAAAGAGAGAAGAATGTCACAACAAAGCTGTGAAAGGCCATCTAATCTGTTTATTCCCTTCATTGACCATCCTAATGCATGGATGCCCACTAGTATTAAGTACGAAATAAAGGGAAAAGTTATGTTGCTTGTAATATTAACTGTATGTTTCCTTCTTGCTTCCTCTTCCAAGAAAATAATACCATACTAATTACCTCTTCCCTTGGCATCCTTAGGTAGTCTGAACCCCTATGTCTGTTTCTGTGCATTTGGTTACTTTACATATCTGTTTCCCTACCTTTAAGATATGTTAGGATAAGAATTTGACTATCAAGAAGATAAATTGCCATCCATATTTTTAGCTGTATGTAGGGGTTTTTTTGTTTTGTTTGTTTGTTGTTTTTTTTTTTCTCTAAAAAAATATTCGGATCTCGAAGGTAATATCAGAATATTTACTATTCTCACTGTTGAAGCACTGAGTACAAGATATGAACAAAGATTCAATACATTTTATCTAATCTTTTCAAAATGTCTAAAATTGTACTACAAATAGTTCAAATAAAACTCACTGACTTTCTCACATGAACTATCCAATAATACCTTTTCTTTCTTCTAAAAAAATATTCGGATCTCAAAGGTAATATCAGAATATTTACTATTCTCACTGTTGAAGCACTGAGTACAAGATATGAACAAAGATTCAATACATTTTATCTAATCTTTTCAAAATGTCTAAAATTGTACTACAAATAGTTCAAATAAAACTCACTGACTTTCTCACATGAACTATCCAATAATACCTTTTCTTTCTTATTTTTTTTCCTTTTTATTTTTAATTACAGAAACATGAACATATACAGGTCTGAATCCTGATACATACCTTGTGTTGGTATAAAAAAAAAAAAAAAAAGGAAAAAAAAAGGAAACTAAAAGGTTTGTCAAATTATTTTTGAAATAAATTAAATGGGCAAATCATTTTTCCCAGCTGTTGGGGGTGTCTTGAGGATAAGGCAAACTAAATGTTTGTTTGGTGAAAAATAAATTCCTATGTCTTGGGAAAAAAACAACAGATCATGAAAATATTAGTTCTTTTCCCTCTGCTGAA
>JMFS01122930.1:0-27416 GCA_000699545.1 Podiceps cristatus
AGGGTGCACTCCATCCCACTGTCTATGTCACCGATGAAGATTAAAGAGTACTGGTCCCAGTACGGACCCCTGAGGGACACCACTTGTCTCAGATCTCCATCTGGACATCGAGGTGTTGACCACTACCCTCTGGATTCGACCATCCAGCCAATTCCTTATCCAGCGAACATCTATCAGCTTCTTCTATTACGTTAACTGTTCTATAAACCAACAACTTGTGTTCCAGACATTCTATGTCAGAAGTACAAATGTGAGTCATACTCTTGCGAGGTGGTCTTGAAACGGCATTTATTTTTATCATCCCAAACTTATTATGGAAGGGTATTTTGAAGAATATCAACATTAAAACCTATTTAGAAAAGCATGGACTTGAACAATTCGCCCCCTACATACATTATTATTTCATCTTCAGTTTCCCTGTGTCAATTATATGACAAATTGTCTTTTGTTGATGAAATCAGAATTAGATCATGATACAGGACTCTTGCTTAATAATTTTAGTGTGCTTCTACTAGGATGCCACTTTCAGGGTTTCCTAAAGATTCCAAAACGAGTGCTCCAAAATCTCAGGTGACCAGTATGTATTATATGGGAAAATAATTTTGGTAAGTTTGATTAGCATTGGAGAAATTAATATACCGAATCTTTGGTAAAACCAGCGATATTAAGAAGATGCCTTACTTGTCAGTAAACATTTAGGAAGTTTCCTTTTACTGAGTATGAAAACCAGCCTAAAGCGTAGTAAGTTTAGAAGTCATACTTTCTGTTATATAGCTGTAATTTATCAAGTATTAATATAAGGTGATAATTATTTTTGTCCTGTTTAATACACTGTGTTTGAGTCCACTGCTGCAGCTTGGATTTTGTCAGAAAGTTGGAGAATGAAATTAATGCCTGTCAGCTTGGCTGAGACTTCGGTACATTCTTGTCTCTTCAAAAGAACTAAAGAACCATAGAACTGAAGAATGGTTTGGGTTGGAAGGGACTTTTAAAGATCATCTAGTCCAACCCTCCTGCCACGGGCAGGGACATCTTCCACTAGACCAGGTTGCTCAAAGCCCCATCCTGCCTGGCCTTGAACTCTTACAATGTGGGGCATCCACAGCTTCTCTGGGCAACCTGTTCCTGTATCTCACCACTCTCATAATAAAAATTTTCTTCCTCATACCCAATCTAAATCAATCCTCTTTCAGTTTAAAACCATTGTTCCATGTCCTGTCACTATAGGAGTCTCTCTCCATCTTTCTTATAGGCCCCCTTTAAGTACTGAAAGGCCGCAATCAGATCTCTCTGGAGCCTTCGCCGGGCTGAACAGCCCCAACTCTCAGCCTGTCCTCATAGGAGAGGTGCTCCAGACCTCTAACCACTTTCAAGGTCCTCCTCATGAATACTGTAATCCTGATGAAAAGCTTAACAGGCACTTTTGGATCTCCAAACAAATACGTTGTGCTGCTGTTCTGATTCTCTTGTCTTAAAGAAGGTAAGCTTTTGTACTTTGTTGTAATGAGAACTTTATCCAAGAAATAACTCTACCACCTGTTTCCGCTCCTGATGGAAATAAGTTGATAGTCCTTGAATTTTTGGTAAGAGTCTGCTGAATCAGACATATGCTTTTGTGTAACATATATGAAAATGAAAGGAGAAAGTAAGTGGTTTGGCCTTGTTTTTAGTTTGGCCTTGTTTTGGTGCTAATTGAGATACGGTCTGTCCAGTATAGGAGACCTCAGGATACAAAACACAGACTTGGGGGATCTTGTTTTTCAAGAAGTGGTGGATTGATAGGCTTTAATCGGGGAACTGTAACTGAATGTTACTGGTGATGGATCTTAACCACTTAAAAAAGGTGTCAACTGCTTGCTGCTTTGGACTCTGGCTGAAAATTGTCAGGCAAATCATCAGTCCTTGATGCTTTGTCCTGTTTAGTATCTACCTATTTTTTTCTAACAAATAAAATGAAAATAACAATGTCAAACTTCTCGAGAACATACATTTCTTTTGTATTCTGTTTTTAGGGATGTTGCCTGTGTTCTGAGTTTGTAACATGTTTTTTGTTGTAATAACAGAGAATTTTAGGCAGTTATTAAATGAAATACACAAAGGATCTCTGGAGGATGTATTGTGTGTCCTAACCACTGAGTCATACAGTAATGCTTGCTCTTTTTCTGCTATTGTGAATCTTGAATTGTTTTGTGGTTAGTGGAATAACTGCAGTGAAGGTGAATACTTTTCTAATTTGTGTTGGTTTATATTCTTGCCCACGGGAAGTAGGAGATACACTTTTGATCTCCCAGAGAGCCAAGGAAGATATTCCTTCTTTGCAGGGGACAGACTTAATATCAGAGATAGGCACCCTTTCTTCTGGCTACATTTTATAAGAGGAAATAAGGACATCTATTTCATTCTTTGAAGGAATGAATGTAACAGCTATGTTCCTTTTCAGTGGATAAAGAAGCTGGCTTATAGGTTTGAATCTGAGAGATGCAATCTAGAAAAGGAGTGGAATATAAAATTTGCCTGTCTTTACTGTTATCCATAGATTTATTTTAGATTATACTCTCTCCATATCATACCGCATGTGGGTACTCTAGAAGCCTAAATGAAGACTCTCTGAAAGGCTGTCCATATCGCCATGGGCATAGGATGGGGCTGAGGCAGTGCTGGCTCATTTCCAGACACCTTAACGGATTGCTGTCTTCATCTGTCCAGGTAGACATACCCTAAATGTTTTATTAGATCTAGGCTTTAATGGTATGATCAGGTTTGGCTAAATGGTATATCGTGCAAAGTTGGTTGACGCAACATGTAAATAAAAGTAAGTTGTTGGGGGGTTGTTGTGTGTGTGAGAATAAAGCTGTCTACGCAGTACTGAAAAACGTGTTAAATGAAAGGTGACACGCTTCTACCTGTGTACATGGAGTCATAGTGTCTGTTAGTGCATTTCTTATCAAAATGAAATATGCTTGAAAATAAACACTGATTTTTTTTTTTTTAATCTCCACCCCCATGTTTCAGTAATGAGCAGAGCAAAGCAAAGTTCTTAGGTGCAATTTAAGTTTGTTTTCTAGGATATTAGAATGCTGTTTGGGGACAGATAGTAAAAATGAAGCTGACCAGTAACTGTCATATCATGGTTTGGTAGTAAAATAAGAATTGTTAGAATGCGGAATCATGTTTTATATGTGATTACAAACTTTTCTTCCTCTTCCAAACTCTAGTCTCAGAAAGATCATGCTATGTTCTTTCCTGGACGAGTGAAGTTTAAAGTCGCACCATATTCATTTCAGTCTTTTAAATATGGCACTCCATAAATGCTGATTTGCTGTCAACTGGGTTTTTTTTTGTTGTTGTTTGGTTTTGGTTTTTTTTAATTGCAGTGGAGCATGGATTTGTGAAAGTAATCTAGGCAACAGAGAAACGTTGAGCAGAAAAACCAACACTTATCAGTGTTGTTCCACCATTTTCAGTGCCTGATACTCTTTTCTCCCCGAATCTGGTGTTGCAATGCAAACCTCCAGAGCCCTGTTTGTAAGGGGTTAGCCCTTACAGTATGCTTCAGTTCAACGTTAAAAGCAGATTGCCAGCTGCTGCCATGGACAGAGATCTCTGCAGGTGTTGTGTGACTGCTGCTTTGTAATAGCAGGAGAACCTTCAGTCACTTTAACGTTCTGTTGTGACATATAGATAAGGGATATTTCATGGAATTCATAAGTTACTCTTCATCAGAACATTTTGAACTTCAGGTATTAGAAACTAAATTAAGTGAACATTTCACTTCATCCCTTGCTGACCTCTGCAATCCACGTTACTGTTTAGGATAGTAGTTGCTTTCACTCAGCCGTTAAACAGCTCCTAAAGCTCTAATCTCTGATCTCAAGATTATAGTTTTCTTAATGGGATTTTTCTGAAGGTGACCATAAAAGAAAGACAACAGCTACTGCCAGAAGTATTAATAAGTAGTGTGCAATGTGAACAAGTTAGTTTAACTCACTCTTAAATAGAATTCTTCTAGATTCTTCTAAAAATAACTCTCTTCCAAACAATAAAAATTGACATAAGTTGACAGCATGTTTTAGCAGGAGTTGACAAAATGTTGATTTCTGCTTTTTGAGCTTTTAGATAAAAATTGTAAGCAACATAGTAATTTAAACTCTTCTTAGTAGATGGTGTTGCTATATTACACTGTCCTTTTCTGTTTTGTGTGTCATATGAACACTACATTTCATTTATCTTCTGATTTTCTCCTCATCTCTTTTCTGGGAAATTACTATATTTTACTTGCTGAGGTAGTACCTAGTTTGAGCAAGAGACAACAGCCTCAGATTTGGAGCATGTTACTGTTCATAGTTGTTACCTTTTCATTCCTTGCTAAGTGAACTGGTAACTGAAATGCTTTGTTCTCTTCTTGTGGTGGAGGCAAGGCTTCTGTATGTGGTAAAGCAGAATGATGATGTGCAGGACTCAATGTGTAGATACCCTATGCGAAGCTAGGCAAGTAAATGTATTCCAGTTACAAACTCTTACAGCAGGTGTCAAGCTATGCTTATTAACATTGGTGGGTCATTTTAATGTGAGTATGTGGAAGAAGGCTTAATGATTTTAATAGCCTAAATAATTAACTGTAAATGAAAGATTATGCTTGTTTTTTTTTTTTTCCCCTAATTGTTATAAATTGAAATAAATAATTTTCTTTCCATTGTTATTCTAGGTATAAGGCTTATCACTTTTTCAAATATTTTAAAGGTAGGAGTGATGATAAGATATGTTATACTGTGGTTATTTTTGAAAAAAATCAGTTCATCATTATGTACCTAAGCAAAAAAATGCTTTTAATGGCAGTTAAATTTTAAACTGGAAGCTAGAAATTTGTAGCAAGGTCAAGAGGATAGCAAAAGAATCATGTTTTAACCAGTAGATTCTAGAATGTAAAGACAATAAACATTTTGTTTTATTTGTAATAACTAATATAATTTGAAGAACTAGGGATATGAAGAGAAGGTAAAATTTACTGTCAGAATTCTGAATTCCTTACATAACCTATTAAAAAATTATTATTTTAAAAAAGTTAACTTCTCATGCATGTGGCATTTGTTGGGGGAGCATTTGTTTTTACATTACGCTATGTAAAGCTTGCTCAGGAGAGAAATTTTTAACTCACTTGATGCATTTGCATATACCTAGGACTTGAGAAAGTACTCTTCTAAACAAAACTTTGAGGTTATTGTTAAAAAATTTTGTATGTGCTTTCATTGTAATTCTAGGCGGAACAGTATTTAATGAGAACAGAATAAAGCCATAATCCTGAGTAGATTTTTTTATTGTAACAGATTATTAAAATAATAAAAAAACCCCCAAACATGCACAAGTTCACAGAAACCAGTCATCTTTGGTGATAGGTGATGTGTGTGCGAAATCCGAAAGGATTTCTGTGTGACCATTCACAACTATGATAAATATAAATATTATGTTAACAGCTCATGGCTTTTATAGTTGTTATAGTGAAAGCCAAACAGAATTTTTAATGCTTCTCTGCTCTCTTTGAAGCCTGGACAGCATTGTTACTGAGGAAGAAAACCATTTGGTTTCATCCTATTATTGTGTCAAAACTGGAAGAAACCAGTAACTAGGAATGAGGTTTAACAGGTAAAAAAAGGAGGATGTGGAAAAGTGGAGGAAATTACTGTCATGAACAGTGAGCAGTTCCAGGATCATGTGAAACAGTTATGTTCTGAAAGAAATTTGCTCAGGCTCCCAGTCTTAAAAATTCTGCCACCAAATTAAAGGAAACCTTCAGTGGTGGTGGTGTCTGCAGTAATAGTCGTCTTTCTGAATATTGCTAAATCACCACTATAACACATAATTTATGTGGGCTTCTGAGGAAACAATTTTTAAAGTATTACATCTTTTTGGAATGAGCCATATTTCACAAAATAAAATATGCTCTTGAAATCTACTAAGATGATGTACAAAATAAGCTGTTTACTCTCAATTTGTTCTATCCTTATATGTCAGCTGGCACGTTCAAATGAAATCTTGTCTTTTAATAAACTTGTGCTTTTTACAAAGAATACATAATTCTTCCAGTAAAATGTAGCTTAATATTTGCTTGCTTGCCAGTGTAGTTGTTTTTTTCCATTGACAGTTAGTAGAAAATTTCAAAGTGGAAGGTCAGACTCTAAACCTACTCATACTCATTTACTTTCCAATTACAGACTATGGATACACCAGTTTTGTCACAAGATGAAAATGTTGGGTTTAAGGGCCTCTTCTGCCATCACAACCACTTAGCTTTCTAGCAGAGGTTGACTGTGGGTGGGGATGGGGTGTGGAGATTTCAAAGTTCTTTTCCCAAGCCTCTGCAACAGGTCTTTGGGAAGTAAATGGATGACTACTAAAGAAGAAAAAAAAAACCAAAGAGGCAAATGAAAACTTGTACCTAAAAAACCAACAACCACCCCCCTTTCACCTGAAAGGCTGAAACAAGAACACAGACTAGTCAGTCATGCTTTGAATCTATCTATTTGACATTTAGTTTTTATTTTCAAATAGTGTTTTATCTGCATAACTTCTGTTTTTCCTTGGAGAAGAGCTAAACCTGGCAAATGATGAGAAGGGACGTATATGACATCTGTCATACCTAACCAATTTGTCCTACTTACATCAAGACAAATTTTGAAAACATGAGAAAACTCCTGTTGTGGTCAGTCTCCTATGTGTGCAAAACAGGAATATTTTTGGTTTTTTTAAGCATGGAATGAGAGTGATTATGTTCATAGTGTGTGTGATCACATCCTGGTGTGATGGAGCTGCAAGATGGATAGATGAGTGGGATCAATAGATGGCATTATCTGTGAAGGCATGAAAGTTAATCACCAAGATGGGTGAAGCAGTACAGCAAGAAACTGTAAGGAGGAGTTAAATGGGGGAAAAACAAACAAAAAAAAAGGCAGCATTTGTGATTTTTCAGTTACCTACTGGTTTTGAGGGGCACTGGAGGCTTCTGTGCGATTTTCTACTTCAGGAAAATTCACTTTTAAAGCTGCCCATATTTCTCTTAAATTATTTAAAGCCCTGACCCTTTTGAAATTGGTAGTAATATTCTCAAAGTTTTCTTGACAGAGAGCTTTATCTCTCTCTCTATATATATAGATAGATAGTCTACACTGGGAAGAGTTTAAGTTAATGAGAGAGTAGAGAGGGATTAAAGGATAGAAGATGCACTAGGAAGAAGAAGTGAATCTGGGAGCTGGAAAAAAGAGAAAAGAACATGAATCTGGTGTGTACATAAACAATTTAGGAAAAAGTAAAAAGTGAAGAAGGAAGCTCTGACATGCTGATATGTGCATTTGAGAAGAAATAGAGAACAGCAGTAAGGGAAAGGAAAACAAAATCCTGTATACAAATATAATTGGTGGAAAATGTGACTGAAAACAGAAGGCAGGGGGAGAAAAGCAAGCAGAGAAAGATAAGAGAAATACTAAGGATGCAGAGAATCGAAGTGCATATCTATCCTAAATCTGGCTCATTTAAGAAAAGAAAAACATCTGAATTTACAAGGTCTTGCAAAAAATTGAGGGAGGAAGAGGGATATGGGATACAAAATTAGGTTAAACTACAACTTGAGGTTAGAAACCCTTTGCAGATCTGAAAGTCATGGAGGTATTAGTAGAGCTTCTTTAGGGCCATGTTTGTTTTATTCAAAGGAACATCTAGACAATCAGACTAATATCTTGTTAGCCATTACCATTCATCTTGTAATCTTAGAGTATCAGTTAGGCTTTCATCTTGCTGTTTGGCAGATGCTTTTTTCCTTAAAGACAGCAACACAAGATTTTGCAGAGCCAGTTATTTAAGTGTGGGTATGAGGCTTTAGTGCCTTATGTTAACAATCTACACAAGGCCTCAGCAATGTCTAGTTTTAAGAACATTATACGATCTGAAACTTCATGATTAACTTAGACTAATACCGTGTTGTATAAAATTCTGGCATTGTTGACATGGAACTTGAGGTAGGAGCCCTGTTTCTGTGTCTGCATTTTGAAAAAGTATGGAGTTTGTATGGATGTAATATTTTAAGTAGGCTCAGTGAGTTTTAGAAATGTGCTTGTAAGAATGTAGGTGTTTAAGAAATTCTCACAGTACCAATTTCGCTAGGCAGCCCCTGCTGATGGTTCTTGCATTCATGTCACCCTGCAGTTGTACGGTCTTAGAGTAAGCGGGACTAGGTTCTCATCTAAGGTCTTTCTGGTTTTGTTTGCTGGATTACATTTTACTTGGATTAATTTTCTGATATTCTTGGACAATTTTACTTGCATGCTAGGGATAGAAAGATAGGGGAAGAAACTGTGGGATTTCTGTCTGTGCTGCTTAAAAAGGTGTTACCAAATTATTACCTAAATATTCATTGTAGATTTATGCAAAACTTTTCCAAGAATTCTCTTCAAATCTATTTCTGCACTTGTGACATCAAGAGGGCTTTGCAATTGATTTCAATAGAATCAGGCTGCTTATAAAAAGAAGTGGACTGGGGAAGATGGGTGGCTGGAGGGAATTCCTGAGGTTTCTCTTTCAAGACACAAGTCATCTTTCCTTTTCCATATTCATCACAATATGCTTAGTTTTAAACTATCAGAGTAAGAAAATAAGGCATATGTGTAGGTTTGGCGTTGGACTTTACATACCAGTTGGGCTTTTGTCAGAAATAACTATGATGAGTATTCAACACAGTTACAACATTCTTTCTAAAATCATATCTGTAAATGGTCCTTATTCTTCTTAAACTCAGACTGTTTTTCAGAAGAAAAATGTTCTGGCAAATATGTTATTCCAAGCTGGAGATGCTTTGTTCTGTGAATCCCTTAAATTAACTTCTTAATTAAAAGTGAGACATTATGGATGGGGAAGCTTTAATAATGAACTTGAGGATGAGAGACTTTGGAACAAAATAGGTAATAAGGGTGACAGTTGAAATGAGATTTTATGCTGTCAGTTTTGTAAGACAGTAGAAAGAGATTGTTCTAAAATCAAATAAGCAGTTTTTATGCATAAGTCAGTAATCTGATGCCATGTCAAACAGACTTCTGTAATTGTTTATTTTTTCCAGAAGTATGAAATATGTAGTTTATATTAAAAAGTTAAAACAATGTGGGGTAGGGGGGAAGTTTGTTTTTCATGGCATTCTTGTCACAAAGTAATGCTTTATTATAGCATCAGGACTGGTTCAATTCAGACCATGCCTTTGTATGTTACATGCTTCAGGTGAAAGGACGCATTTTGTTTTAGTGGTACTTTCAAACTTCCTGTTTCATTTTTACAGAATACAACTGTGGTAAGGGCAGATAGTCCTACAATTCTTAGATAAGTACCAGAACACTAGGAAAATTAGGTTCGATTTTCTGTATTTGCCTCTACCTATTCTTTTAATCCCTTAGCAGTTTTGAAGTCTTTTCATAAGATAAAACCATAGATGTGATGACTAGGGACCTCACATTCTCTAGTCCATACACCTTCTCAACTCAGAACTATGGCCAGCACTAAGCCAGGCACCTTTGTCTGGATGAGCCTTGAACGCTTGTGAGGATGGAGCTTCCACAGGCTCCTCTATGACCTGTTCCAGCCCTGCACCACTCCCCTATGGAGGAATTTTCTCCAGAAGTCCAGTCTGAACCTTCTGAGTTGCAGTTTATGGCCATTCACTTTTAACTCTCTGTTGCTACCAAGAAGAGTTTGACTCCATTGTCCTGGAACTCTCATCCAGTGGTTGTCATTTGCTGTTACTAAATTGCCTCTGAGTCCTTTTGGCTGAAACAGTCTCGCTTGCCCAGTCTTCTCAGAGGCTGTGGGTTCTCAGCCCCTTACCATCCAGGAGACCCTCTACAATATCCTCAATGGGATCCCCAAACCCAGTATTCTAGGTATCACCTTAACTAGTGCTGAGTTAGAGGGGAATGGTGACTCTTCTTGTTCTGTTTGTTCTTGCTTCTGTCTTGTTGTTTTTCTTCCTAATGTAGCCCAGTGTGCTGTTTGCCGTATTTCTGATGAAAAAGCATTGTGCCTTCAGCTTAGGGACCGCGGTAACCCTGGGGTCCTTCTCAGCAGGGCTGCGGCTCAGCCAGTCAGCTGTCAGCCTGTACTGATATGTGGAGCAACTGTACTTGTAATTCTTAGTGAACTTCACAGTTTCAGATGACTCACTCCTCACGTTTCTCCATGTTCCTCTCTTTACTGTTACACAATGAGTTTGGCTGTGGAGTTTTGGTTTGGTTTGTGGTTTTGTTTTGTTGTTTTTTTTTTACCATGTCAAAACAGTATCAGAGCTCAATGTTCTGTACAACTCTGCTTACAATCTGTGGTAACCTAAAGATGACTCAGGGAAAAAAAAAAAAAGCTGAATTTCCAAAGTTGTAAATTAAAGAGAAAAGGAACATTTCTGTTTTCATCTTTGTAGTGATGAGAAGTTATTGCTACTGAACAGTTGTATAGTCGTGCACCTGAAATTTCTTAGTAGTAGCATTAGCAGTGGTTACACCATCGCTTTAACACGGCATTAGTCTGTGTTGGTCTTCAAGAATGTCATCCCAGTAGACTGTCCATCTAAATAGTACATGTATTGAATCTGTTTTATAGATGAATAAATACCTCAGTTTTGGGGATGTAAATACCAGCAGCTTTCAAAGGGGGAAAAATGGACAGATACTTCAAAAATAATGGTACAGTGACATTGTGAGTATTTGCAGTAAAACCTGCTTTATACCCACGTATTTCAAAACCAATTATTGACATACTTCATTTTGATTAATACAGTTAATATTAGGATTCTTTTTACATAAATAATGAGGTCAAACTAAGCCTCTTACCATTTTTACATTGAAGTATTTCTTTTGAAGATACAATTTGAACAGGAAGTAGAGGAATGAGGTCCAATACATTTGTGTGAAGGAATTAACTTTTGTTAATCTGTTCATTACAATTTGAAAAGAAAAAAAAACTTAAAAGTTTTTCTGACAACCTGATTTAGTAGGTTTTTGTTTGTTTGTTTGTTTGTTTGTTTTTTTAATATTGCAGCTGATATTAAAAGCATCTGTCATAGTGGTGTGGATAAAGAAAATATTCCTCACAGTTGTTACTACAGGGTAATGTTCATCTGGTAATAATGTAGCTAATAGCAAATAATTTGAGTAGTGAGTGCACAGAAAGTTAATGCAACTGAGATGAAGAATGCAAGAGTATTTCTCCCTGGAAAACAGATACTAAGATGTACACAAACACAACTTTCTTGTGACTTGGATGGTTTTGTTACTGTTTTACCAGTTAAGACTGCAAGATTAAGACCTAAAGTGTTTATATTCAATAAACACACGACAAACACCGGTAGTAGCAATGCAAGACTCCTGCCCACGCACCAAATGCTATTACTTTCTTTGAAATCGTATTTAACATAGTTGCTGTGAGGATGTAAAAGGAAGCTGGATGTTCCTTCCCTTCTCCAAACTCAACGCTTATTTTCCACCTTTGGCAGCATTTTATTTTGTGTTTTAAATTGCAGGTGCAGTGTCTTACATTCTGAAAAACTTTCTGGATTTGTAGTTCATGTAAATTGGAAGGCAGAGGCCTCTTGTGATTTCTCTGCACTTCTGCTTGAAATCCTCATTCAATTTTAGGCCTCTGTGTACTTTGGTACAGGAGTAGCATATTGCAACCAAAAGACTAGGAAGTGTGGATCTTCTAATTACTGGGCAGGGGTCATTTTTGATTGATACTGGAGGCTGCTTTTGTTCAGTTGTTTTTCTCAGCTGGAAGTGTAGTGTCCACGTGTGTAAAATCTCAGAATGGAGTGCTAAATTCCCAATACGCTAGTGGATTTCAAACAGAGAGCCCCAGGTGGAGTTACTTATCCCTCCTACCTATTAATTTGCCACGGGCTGGCTAATTTAAGCAAAATTGTAATCCCTGTAGGTATCATGACAATCCAGACAATAGTGACTCTGGAAATAGATTGTAGGACATTGTGTTCTCTGTATTTCCTGATTTTTACTGCAGGGCAAACAAATGTATATTCTTCTGCTTACAATTAGTACACCCGCTGAAGTGCAGGACCTTTTCTCAATACTATTGCTCTGTGACAAGAGCATTATTATAACTGTATTTTTTTCAGTCAGAAGAGCAGTAGGAGGAATAATGCATTTAAATATACCAAATCATATTTAATTTGTTGCTTAGCAGCCAAAGCAAGTTATGGAAATCTCTGAGAGATCAAATATTGCTGTAGTAAAGGGATTTCAGATCAGCTAGTCCATTTTTGTTTGTATGTAGTATTACACCAAAGTTCAGAGTTTGGGAGAGGGAAGTATCTTTTCCCATATACTGATGTTCTCATTAGCCAAAATAATTTTGATGAAACCTGAAAGGGCACCAAGAGAAAAGCAGAAGTGATTATTAAAAGAAAAAAGGGAGTGGAGGGAAGAAAAGAGACAAAAAAGAAAAGCAGCTCTGCCTTTTGAAATCTCATCAGATGAACACTTTAGTTAGGTATATAGATGAGAAAATGTAACATATCCCTCGTCTGGATGTTTAGGGAATTCCCTGGATACCATTTTAATTTACAGGGTTTTTTATCATGTAAGTTCAAGCATATGGAAATTACACTAATTTTGAAGGTACAGGTGATTCAATTTCACATTGTGCATAGGGGAAGCTGTGTTGTGTGTGAAATTTTAATCATTTGGTCTTAATTTAGTTTACTGTATGTAGTTGGATACAAAGGTTAGTAATTACCACAGCAAAAGCAAACAAAAGCTTTGAGCACATACAATTCTTTCAGTGTTTTTCTGTTTCCAATGTGTTGTGCAGGAAGGAATTGCGATGATGGATTGATGTTTGGGGGTTGGGGACGTGGAACATAAAATTTGTTTAAAGATAAAAGTACCTCCAGATTGATTCCACAGTAAGATACATGTATAAATACACACAGAATAAAATTTTTTAAAAAAAGAAAAAAAAAAGATACTTTAATATATGGGTAAGCATTAAGGTGTATGTAAACAGAACCAAACTGTTCCGGCTTGACTGAGGAGCAGACTCAGCTGAGCAGAGGATGTTCATATGTGACTGATGCGAGATCATCTGAGGGGCTGGTATAGCTATAAGAAAACCCACCAAAGCTCATGCAGCGGAGAAGGGCAGAGATTATTTTTTTTGGCTGCAGCGCAGTCTGATGGCCTCTCCTGTGCTGTGATCCCAAGCAGCAGGCAATGCTGGTAGGGCTAATCAGGCAGCCAACGGCATCTGAATTTGGGGTCTTGGAGCATGAAGGAAGCAGCTGCTGCAGTGCATA
The DNA here is from genome assembly GCA_000699545.1 of Podiceps cristatus. Lineage (NCBI taxonomy): Eukaryota > Metazoa > Chordata > Aves > Podicipediformes > Podicipedidae > Podiceps > Podiceps cristatus. The sequence continues at coordinate 13,331 of JMFS01122930.1, forward strand.
AGAGCTGGGCACTGTAATGTGAGGTGTGTGTGTGTGTATATGTGCCTAGAGGAAATTCCTAAGCTTAAAGCATGAAAATGGACTAATTTTGAGTCAGTGTTTTGTGATTGCAAATCTGTTGCTGTCATGAATGATTCTTCATGGAAACTTAAAACATTCTGGAAAGAAAAATCCTTTTGCTTGGAAGCTTGATGTACAGTAATCTCTTTGTTACCCATCACACAGGCCATGGTCCATTTTCTTTGCTTGTCAGTAAGGAAACAGAAGCTGAAGTTCTCAGGCTATGACCACAAGTATGATTTTTGACTTATACCTTCTCTAATTCTTTAGGCTTTTTTTTTTTTTTTTTTTCTTTAAATTTCTTTTGCTATAAAGATAGTGTTTACCCTTCTTTTAAAGTTTCTCTTTCTGGTTTAAATGAGTAATCATTATGTGTGGGCAGCATCGTTTTGAGGGTAGCTTTTGATGCATAAGCAACTGCTGCAGAGAGATACTGGATATTTATGGAAGCGTGGGAGTTTTGTGGGGTTGTTTGGTTTGTTTTTTTTAAATGATCAGAGTATTTGTTATCGTAATGTAGAGAAGGAAATATATACTTTTCAAAATAAGATATAGAAAATGTTAGCAACTTTTACAACACAAATTCTTATTTTATGAAGAAAAACCCAAACACAGTACAACCTGAATGTTTAGTTTGTTCTTTACTGTGAAATATTTCTGCAGTTTGTATGGTCTTCCAAAAATTCTGTTTACACAGCAGCTTTTGTTTAAAGGTATTTACGTACTTGAAGGCTTAATTGGATTTAGTAAAACATGTGAAAAGCATGGGAACTATCTGTTTTCTTTCATATTGAAAAGCTAAAGGGATGGAGAATCTTTGTGGGCTGCTTAAAATTAACACAATGTGAGAAGCCTGGAAGAAGAACTGACTCCCCAGACTCCTTATGCCCTAATCTCAAACCTATTCTCTTTCATTTTTTGGCATTCAGATTTTCATTTCAAAATTTAATTTTAGACAGTTAGGAAATTCCAGGTCACAGAACAGTGCTGATATAAACATCATTTTTGTCAAAAGATACTTGGATACTAAAGCTGAAACCTGACAACCTAGTTTAGTTGTAATTGAGGGAAGGGGCTCTTACTGTATTGTGTTGGTTTGGTGTTGGTTGGGGTTTTTTGTTTGGTTGGTTCGGGTTTTTTTCTTACAGAAACAGGTTCTGTTATTATAGTCTACACTTTCAATGGTAAAAGGGACTGAAAAGCATGCAGGGAGCATCACTTCAGAGTTTCACTGATGAAATTCAAAGATAATGTTACTAGTCAACAGTGGGCATCTAATGGATAGTTTACTTACTGACGGAAGCCTTAAGGGAGGTAGTCTACAAATTAGCAATGAAATAGTCAGAAGTGATCTCTTTCTGTAAGGTAGTACAGTTTTTAGTTTGAATTGTAAGACAAATACCTTTAGTTGTACAGGACCTCTGTTTTACTCAAAACTTATCATAGATAGGCTTTTCTCATGTCTTCTGTATGAGCCATGCAGCTTCAACTATAGGCATTTAGGGATGTTTCTCACAGGCACCTTGTCCTATGCTCACTTTTAGGGCACACGTAATCTGTATATTACTGACAGGACCGGTGCTTCTTGCACGTGTGCAGTACAGCAAAAGCACCAACATAGATTCCTGTTATTGGAAAGGCAGTGTCCAGAAATAGCACTGTAGCAATTTATGTAGTATGCTCCCAACCATATTCTTTCCTGAGGACTGTCAAGAATATGTTGATGATGAATTAGGCAGCTGCAGTCTGTTTCCATGTTCTCTCTGGAGTCTCTAGTCTGTCATAGGACTAAATGTGCATCTCTCACATGGGTGGAGTTAAAGACAGGTGTCAGTGAGGAGCAGACTGCAGCTACAGACTAGTTTTGTTCATCTGCAGTCCCTTTCCCCCTATTATGTTTGAAAAGTCCTAAACAAAGAGCACGGACTTCATGTCAGGTGAATTGAGATGGCAAGTTGCATGTGTATCTTGATTTATATCGTTAGGAAATGGTGGTGTTCCAAAGAAGCTGAAAGTATTCTGGTGATCTCTCCTGGTGTTTGGATCTAACCAACCACAAACTAGATTTGCTGACTTGAAAATGATTTGGCAAGAACAATATTGAATCTCATTTTCTAGCCTGTGATTCTGCGGTCAGGGCAGAGACTTGGGATTTGCGGGGGTTTTGTGTGCATGTGCTGATATAAACTTGGAATATAAACTTGTGAGAAATTGTTTTACCTCGATTTCATTGAAATGCATTTGCAGATTACATATTCTTGCAGGATTGGACTGTTAATCTTTGTTCCTAAGTTTCTTCATTTATGAAGCTCGAATTGCATCTATGTCTCTGGTGCAGATACAGTGAATTTGTCTGCCTGCCTGTATTTATGTTCTTGAAGTCATAAATTCTAAGCAAGCAGAAGATACCATGATGGTTGATGTTATTCAGAGCTGCAGAGCTGTGGTTGTAGCAAATACGTAAAATTGTGGTGTATGTATGAAGGGGTTTTGTGCTTATAGAAGAAAACAGTGCACATTTTGTATGGTTTGTGTGCTCAGGTAATATTGTTTCTTCCACCCCACCCCCCCACCCCCAAATGCATAGATGAAGCTTACTCAAAATTACCAAAGATAGATCTCTTTCCTGCCACTTCTCTGGGTAAATTCATTGTAACTGCTTTTCAGGAATGTAAAAAATTTGCTGAAGGCTTTCTGTGGAATTATGAAGAATGCACTACATTTGTTTGGTGCATGCACTATTAACGGGAGTCATTCAATGAGCATTAAGTTGGCATTATGATGCCATTAGAAGTCTCTGAATATTGTAGTAAATTAAGATGTTCGTTCTAATGTCAATAAAGGTTTCTGGAAATGGGGGCTGTGTGAGGGTGACAAATTTTGGCAGACTAGTTTCTTCTTGTGTAATCATTTAGATGCCCTCTTTACAGCTTTATTTATTTTAATGCTTGGGTATAAATAAGAATGCTTATAAATAAGAATGCATAAGATTGTAAGACAGTCACATTCAGGTGTCTTCAAACATGAATACTTTTCCAACATTCTTGGTACTCTACTGTGAGAAATTCCTGTATACATTTAGATTAGGAAGAGCACCATATTACAATATGATTGATCACTTCATATCACAGAAAAGTTGAGGTTAGAAGGGACTTCTGGAATCATCTGGTCCAATTGGCCTGCTCAAGCACGGCTACCTAGAGACAGTTGCCCAGGACCATGTCCAGACATTTTGAGTATCTCTAAGGGTGGAGACTCCACAGCCTCTTTGGACAACCTGTGGGGCTCAGTCACCATCCCACTAAAAAAGCATTTCCAGATGTTCAGAGAGAACCTCCCGTGTTTCAGTTTGTGCCCATTGTGTCCTGTCACTGGACACCGCTGAGGAGAGCCTGGCCTCATCCTCTGCACCCTCCCTTCAGGTATCCATATATGTTGGTAAGATTGCCAATGCCCTGAGCCTTCTCCAGGCTGAACAGTCCCAGCAGTCTCAGCCTTTCCTGATGTATGAGGTGCTCTGCACTTCTTGTTAACTTCACAAGGTTCCATAATCTGTTCTTTAATCTTGTATATCTAATATAATGCTTTGTCTATAAAATCTTGTGTATTCTTCATCTGTTTTTCCATCCAGGTTTTCAATATGTAAATGGACATGACTTTCTGAATGCATTTATGTTCTTTAATTTAGCATTCTTGAAATTGAAGGAGAAAAAAAGATGTTCTTTCTGCATTGTGGCTATATTTCTGTTACAGTTGTGAAAAAGCTAGTGCAGATGCATTACAAATGGGTCAGAAAGTGTGAGTAGCAGTTTGAACATTGTAAATACAGTTATAACATGGATACAAATTTTGAACTTTCATCTTTAAGTAAATTGAAAGAGAGGAATCAAGCTGAAAAAGAGCCTAGCATCTTAATGTATCATTTTGTTGAGAGTTAGTCTCCAAATATATTGTAATGACTAAAATGCTGTAGTATAGTTACAGGGAAAACACAGAATTAAATAATACGCCTGATGTTCATATATAAAAATGAGGAAATTTTTAAAAAGCATTCTTTAATAACATTTAACCAGTTGCTATGTTCCTGCTGGTCATATGCATTACTATAGACGTATTGAGCTTTGCATAGACAAATATAAGAATTGAGTATATTTTAATTTAACAAAGTACTTGGTGCTTGAATGTTTTATGTCCAGAAAGAAAATAGCTCAAAAATTACTTTTAAGTCTTTATTTTTTTCTAAAAATAGATAAAATAAAGGTATATGTGTGTCTGATGTCTGTGTTGGGTTTATTTATTTATTTATTTTTCCTGAACAGTGAGGAGAATAGGGGGGGACAGTGAGTACCTGCAGAGAAATACAAATCATACTCCAAAACCAAGAGGCTTCCCAGAAGTCCCTCTGCTCTTTCAACTCCCTCCTTGCCTTTTCCTACCTAACAAGACTATTGAGGTGTTAGGAGTTGATAATGCTAGAGACTTTAAAGATTAAAGTCACTATCTTTAACTGGGTCAGGGAGACAATTGGTAGATTTGTAGGGAGAACAAAAGCTGTATTAGGATTGCCTCACAATAAAATTTATGTAGAAATAGATGCAGTTCTGTTAGTTCCTGTCTTTTGGCCTAGTGCGAACTGTACATGTAAGCAGAGAAACCACCAGAGTATGTTTACACATCTGTCCAGCAGGCTGTAGCAATTTATTAAAGAATAAATGCTACAAAATTATTTAATATATAAAACTCTTTGTTTTGCACTCAAGCATATGGTAAAGCACCTGTGACTTCTAACGATGGTTATTGTTTGCATTTTATTTATTGGATGGAGAGAAATCACAATTTAAAAAGCTCAGCCAAATGCTTCGGTGTTAGTTCTGAATGTTTTATTTTTGTTTCTTCACTGTGATACGTACAGATTTCAATATGTCTGCTTCCAAAGATCATGAAAAAATGTCGATGGTCTTAACAAAATATCTAAAACTAGGAGGAGCTGCTGATGCACCAGGTGGTTGTGCTGCTGTTCAGAGGGACCAGGATAGGCTGGCAGGAACCTCATGAAGTTCCACAAAGAAAAGCACCAAGTCCTGCACCTGAGGAGGATTGGCCGCAGGCACCAGTACATGCTGGGGGCAGACTGGCTGGAAAACAGCTTGGCAGAAAGAAACCTGGGGGTGCTGGCTGAACATGAGCCAGCAAGGTGCTATTACAGCAACAGAGGACAACAGCATCTGGAGCTGCGTTAGGCAGAGCATCGTCAGCGAGTCAAGGGAGGTGATCATTCCCCACTTCTGAGCACTAGAAAGACCCCCATCTAGAGTGCTGGGTCTAGTTGTGGGTTCCCCAGTACAGAAGAGACATGCATGTACTGGAGTGAAAGGCCACAAAAATGATGAAGGGATTGGAGCATCTGTAACATGGGGAGAATCTCAGTGAGCTGGGGTTGTTCAGCCTAGGGAAGAGAAGGCTCAGGAGAATCTCATAGAATCATAGAACCATAGAACGTTTTGGGTTGGAAGGGACCCCCAGAGCCCATCTAGTCCAACCCCCTGCAGTGAGCAGGGACACCATTACCCAGATCAGGTTGCTCAGAGCCCCGTCCAACCTGGTCTTGAATGTTTCCAGGGATGGGGCCTCCACTGCCTCTCTGGGCAACCCGTTCCAGTGCTTTACCACCCTCATTTTAAAGAATTTTCTCCTTACATCTAATCTAAACCTACCCTGTTTTAGCTTGAAACCATTACCCCTTGTCCTATCACCATTGTCCCTACTGAAAAGATTATCCCCCTCTTTCCTATAGGCCCCCTTTATGTACTGAAAGGCTGCAATCGGGTCTCCCTGCAGCCTTCTCTTCTCCAGGCTGAACAAGCCCAACTCTCTCAGCCTGTCCTCACAGCAGAGCTGCTCCAGCCCTCGGATCATTCTTGTGTCCCTCCTCTGGGCCCTCTCCAACAGCTCCATGTCCTTCTTGTGCTGATAAATGTGCTGATCAATGTGTTTAAATGCATGACAGCAGGCAGTAAAGAAGATCAAGCCAGGCTCTTCTCAGCAGTGCCCAGTGACATGACAGGAGGCAATGGGCACAAATTGAAGCCCAGAAAATTCCATTTAAATATAAGAAAAAACTTTGTGGGTCTGGTCAAACACTGGAACAGGTTGTCCAGACGTTGTGGACTTTCTATCTGTGGAGGTACTCAAAACATGACTGGACAAGGCCTGGAGCAACTGCTGTAGCTGACCCTGCTTTGAAAAGGGGATTAGTGTAGATCTTCAGAGGTCCTTTTGAAAGGTATTGATTCTGTGATTTCTTGGCGAAGGTCTTCTGACTTGCTTTTCTATTGAACTGAACTTTTATGACTTCGAATGTGTGGACATTTTTTAAGCTTTCTGGAAACATTCTAGGAGGATAGTGCAGCATTGGAACAGGTTGCTCAAAGAGACTGCAGTCTTCATTCTTTCAGGCCTCTAGACCATGATGAATCAAAGCCAAGGCTGCCCTGGTTCAGTGCTGGCAATAATCCTCATTTGAGCAGGAGGGTGGCCTAGATGACCTCCAAGGTCCCTTCAACCAAATGTCTTTCATTCTGTGTCTTGCTGTGAATTTTAGATCCATGTGTTCATCAGAATTGATTTAGAAAGCGAGTAAGGATTCTTGCTGATCACCATGAATGGGGTCAGTATGATGGATTAATCCAACGAACTTAACCTCCTATAGCTGCAGTTTTTTGTGGGGCTGTCTTTATGCATGCGGTGACCTACCTTCTATCCCCGCTGGTCGGAATTTCTGCAGCCTGGGGTTCCTGCCACGGCAAGTGCACAAAAAACATCTATTGTACCTGCAGGTGTCGTAACATAGAGACAGTGCAGTGAAAGAAAATGTTTCTGGTTAAAGAGAAGCCCAGATTTACCAGAGTTCTTGCAAACCAGCAATGAAAGATCTGTGGTCAACAATCTGAAGTACTATGTTTGCCTCTAGATCAGTAAATGTTTTCTGTTTATAAACCAAGCGTAAGTTTATGCAACAAAAGTACCTAAGTTCCACCTCTCGTCACTGGGATAAGGATAGTTTGCCTTTATGCTGATCCATTTTAATGATTTTCTGCAATAAATGAACGGTATTGAATAACCTATGAATAACCCTTCGTGTTAGCTGCTAACTAGCTTTCGCTTTAGCTTGTGTCACATTGCCTGTACTATTAGATAATGGTAAATTTTCATGCTATTTCATAGCTATGCTAGTTAGAGCATGTGGGTTTGTTTTGATTGGTTTTAATGCTGATTATAAAATGGAAGACTGTCCTTGCTATTTTTTTCTGTATTTTCTCCTTCTTCTCTCATAGGAAATGGGCGGGAGGTGGCAGGAGGAAAGAGAAATGAGGCAACACTGAAAGTTGTGTTGCAGCACATTGTCTTATAGAATGGTTGGCGGTTTTAGGTTGTGTTCATCTTATGAGATGTTTTCAGAAGTTGACATAAAACCGTGCCTCTGATGAAATTATGCTTACTTCACTGAATGATCTAGTTACATAGTTTGCACACACTTGCACATAGGTCTAAATTTACTTGTTCTTCTGTAATAAGTGTACTGTATCAGTATACATGGTTTTGAAGTAAAAGGCACAAAAAATTTTTCATGTTTACAGCTAATTATAGCTAAGTGTACTTTGGTTTCAGACAATTATTCTCAGTGACTTGATTGGAAACTTGAAAAGCAGGGTTTGTATGTGTTAGCAGGTGTACCTCTAAATATAGTAAATAGTTCTATCTAAATAATTTCTGTTTTTTATGGAATGGCATTAACAGTTGATAAAATACAGTTGAAATAACAGTTTTGTAGAATTCCGTCAGGCTATGTAAATTCAAGACTTACTTTCCTCCTCCTCCAGTTTCTTTGCAAAGAATTTACTAGTTACTCATCTTTTTATTTCCGCAAACAAAAAAGTTATAACGTATATTCAGTGCAATAAAGATCAAGATTTAAATAAGTACTTTAGTAAATGCAACTTTAGGCAGTTTACATTGTGTGCAATGTTTGTGCATAGATACAAGACATGGGAAAAAAATTGAGTCGTTTAGAAAGCTAAGATCTATGTGTATATACAGAGAAAATGTTGCTGGTAGGAAGGCAACAAAATGTCTTTAAAAAAATGATCCCGTTTTCCTCTCCACTTTTTGTATTAGTCCTAATGCTGGCTGCAGAAGCTCGAACAACAGATCACAGATGTAAGCCTCTTTTCTGTTCCTTTGGCACCCCGGGTGAGGTAATGCATTCTCTTCACCCAGCAACGTGTAGCTTTTTTGGTGACTGGAAGAAGGAACAGTCAGGGATCCAAGCTGCCAAAACAGAATTGAAGTGCAGAGGAGAGACAGTTACTCAACTAAAAAAAGAAGGGGGAAGGAAAAAAAAAAAAAAGAGAGGATACATGAGGAAATAAGATGAAGAGACAAATGGATATAAGGATATGGATAAAGGAAAAAGAAATAATTTGATCTCAGATCAGATTTATCATTCTCAAGACATATGAACACAAGCTATTGGATTAAAAAAAAATAAAAAACCAACAAAAAAACCAAACCACAAACAAACCTAAAACACAGACCCACAAAAAACCCCCAAACCACCCCCATCAAATAAACCCCCTTTCCTCATCATCGTCTGTCTCCCTGAAAGGTGTCTCTGATACTGCTCATTCTAACCATGGGTTATGTAACTTTTTAAAAATGGAGAAACAAAACAGAACACCCCACCCAGCATCCTGAACAATTGGTTAAAAAGATTGTAAATACATTCTCTCCCTTTTGATAGTATCAGATAAAATACTTAGATACTGGTTTGACATCATACAGAGCCATAAAGAAAGGAAACTTACCAACTGTGCATGAAAACATAGTTTATGCTCTAGTAAAAGTGGCTTCACTTTAGTCTTCATTAAATATAGTAACAGAGGAGTCAGGAAGCTAAATTAACTTTTAAATCAGTGTTGTCTGAGTTATTTTGAAAATCAGCAAATTAGTTGCATAGTTGAAGACCTGAAGTGGGCAAAATTGCATGTACAAGGAAACTATTGTTTTGAGTTGCACAAAGCACTTCAGTTGCATTTATAGGCAATAGTAGAATTGGAAGGCAGAAGAAGATTAGGACTTAAATACTTCAGCACAACAGGATGTGAATAGTTGTATGTAACTTGTATGCAGATACATTAATTAATTTTTCAAAACAGACACAAATATGGAAACTAAGAGTTTTTATAGTGCCTCTGTACTGACAAGGTTTAAGGATTTAAAGGGGAGGTAACCTCCTATGGAAGAGCTGAACTGGATAATGCAAAGGCAATAGTTCTGTTTCTGATTTTTATACTCACAAAATAGTAGAAGCAATTAATGAAAGAACATGCCGTTCAACCTGAGTTAGTTATATAATTTTAGGTGAATGGCTGGATTTTCAGTTGATTGAAAATCCTTACAGAAGCATAATGATTTGAAATACATGGAATTTGTCTTTATTTACAGAGGGGTGTTTTATTTGAGGGCTGGTTTTGGTTTTCTTTCAGTTCTGATTTTCAATTTACTGTGCTCAAAGACTGGAAAAAGAAAGGAGAGATGAGAAGCTGGGAGCTATGCATAGTAGGAAGAACATGGCATTGTTCCCTGTAAGAAAAACCCATGATTCGGTTTGTACCACATGTGGAAAAGACAGCGTGCTTCCATTTGATCTTGCTTCTGATGCTTTAATAAAATTTTGTATTAGGAACAGAAATGTACAGACTCACTAAGACATAATGGAGTAAAGAAGTGAGGATGGTCCATTAAGCACCTCCCCGCCCCCCCCAACCATACCGTATTTTACTGGGGAAGAAAAGGAAAAAAAAAAAAAAAAAAAAAAAAAAAAAAAGAAACGCTCATAACCCAGATTTGAATCTGAACATGTGTTGTAATTATATGTTCTGGTTATTCGCTAATGTGGGTACAGTTTATGATTTAGGGAGTTCCTAAATTGCTGGTGCTGACAAGTTGCTAAGCTATGTAACCAAAGTTTGCTTTCACTTGCTCTGGTCTTACATGACTTCCTTAGACATTCATAAGTAGCCACTCTCAGAAACAGGATCCTGAGCCTGGGTATTTTGAGAGCATATGACTCTCTTTCTGTAAAATGGAAAGGTTCTGCACAGTAAGTAGTGATATTAAAAAGTTTGTGTAAGTGGTGTTTTTTGTTGTGTGTTTTTGTTTTTTAAAAAACCAAACAAATAAACAAAACTCCCACCACCACCAACCAGAAAAAACAACCAACCTGCCTGTGGAAGCTTGTCATAATTGTGATAAAGTACAGTATATCTGTCCTACTGATAGAAGGTAAAAATTAGATACAGAAGGAGAACTAGCACTACTTAGGAACTCTGGACCCCTAAATATAATATCCTGCCCTCCTTTTTTTAACCAAAACAAGACCTATTGTCATTAATGCTTTGTATGTACAAAATAAGGATGATATCTGTCTTGACCACAGTATTATTTTTTTTAAATTCCTTCTGTCTTTAATAACTTTGTATCTGACTTTTGGTCTCATTCCTACAAATTATTTTGACTAAGTAGAACTACAAAAGCATTCTTTTTAGATCAGTTTGTAGGATTGGGACTTCCACAGGCTTTTGGGGCAGGGAGACTGTGCTCTCTTATTTCTAATTGAGAGACTTCCTTTCACACGTTGTAGTAGAGCATGAGGTTTTATTTTAATATGACATTTGGGATCTCATGCGTTCTTTTTCTTTTAAATTATAATAATGCCCGACTTAGCTATTTGAAGTCTTCATCTGTCCTTTGCCAAAAGGAGAGCAGGAATTAAAATGTAGGTAATCATCTACAAAGGTGCTGAAAGCGAACTTCAGCTTTTATTCCCTGGAATACATATCTCATATTTTTATGTAACATGGTAAATGTATCTTATTTCATGGAGTGGATTTTAGAAAAAATGTACATTATACATTTTTTGTTTCATGATTATTTTCATCATGACTTTATCTTAACAGAATTGAGCTGATAACCTTGTCTTAGACCAGTTTGGGGTCTGTATTGCAACACTGAATAACTGCGTTACATAATGACTTCAGAAAAGGTACATACACCCTTCACATCTTTTATTCTTTGCATTGTATGTCCTATGGCAAGTTTATTATTGGAACTGATTTTTTTTAAGTAGTAATTTTAAAAGCAGTGTTATAACTGCTAATTTAGCTATGATATTTAATTTTTTTTTTTTTTTAAACCAAAGCCATATTTCCTTGGCTTTTTAAAAAAATACGATGTAATCATTTTACATGCTTTTAATCTAGCTGCTTGGCATGATCACTAAGGACTCTATGTACAGATTTATGACTACAGTTCTGGTGTGTATTCCTTTTTTCAATTTTGTTTAGCAGAATTGGCATCTAGGGTATGAAGCAATCTGGGAGCCTACCCTCCAAGTTATGCCAGTAAATACCAGTGTCTTAGAAAAATTTTAGCTTACCATGCATATCGGTAACAAAAGGGAGTAAGTGAGATGTGGCATTGATGCTGGTGGTTTCTACTGATGGGAATAACTTTCAAAGAGAAGGAAGCGTTACATTTCCCAAGCCATTTTATTTCAGGAATGTTTAGAAACAGTAGTGTTTCCTTTTCTTCACAAATTCTTCTCTTTGCTTTTGAGGTTACATAAGTGCAACTCATTTTTTTAGGGCTGGCATGTAATGGTGCTTTATCTTGGTAACACCACCCAAGGAAAAAAAAGAAGTGGCATAGTGGCATTTTATAATTAGATATGTTATGATTTACATGGAAGAAGAAAAATTAAACATGGATCTTTTTCTGTTAGTTCATCTGTCTGTAATCAGCTAATTAAGGTAAGGTGACTGTGATCTTTCTATATCAGTTTTCAGAATCCACATTTGAAGATACTCTTTCTTTGGGGTTTTTTTGGTGGGTTTTGGTTGGTTTTGTTTTGTTGGTTTTGGTGTGTGGGTTTTCTTTTCTCTTTCCCCCTTATGTTGAATACATCACTGGGAATGGAAACCATGATCTAAAACTTCAGCTCTGTGTTGGGCTGTGTACAGCTCTCAAGGAGTCCCAGTTCTTGAAGTGACTCCTTCCATTTGAGGCAGGTTGAAGAGCAGCCTGCAAAATCAAGAGGGGAAAAAAAAACATTGACATCACTAGTTTAATTCAAAAAAATTCTACTTTTTGTATTAGTTGGTAATCAGAGGTATGTCCCGAGTCTGGAATTTCCATAAAAATTTTTTCCAAATACTTATGCAGCCCAGGGTTGTTGGTTTGATTTAGGATTCAGAGTTTGTCTGAAGTAAAGATAAATTCACTTTTTGTGTAAGACATGAGATCATCCTGTATTCTGTTGTTCAGAGATCTGACCAAATGCTGCTTTCATAGTCTTAAATTTACTATCAGTTCTTTTACAGACTGTGTCCCTTGGATCTCTCTTCTAGGGAAGAAGAGCTTCATCATTTTCCCTTTCTTTCCTCCTCAGTCAGCTAGCGTTTCTTTGCCAGAACTATTGGGAAAGTTGCTCCACAGAAAGCTCCCAGGATGTTTGTGGAAGTAGCAGCACCACTTCCTAAACAAATGTTAACTTTATCCATGGGAACATCTTATCGGAATATTTATTAATTTTTCATTAATCTAGTACATATACAATGAATATTTAAGACAGAATGATTGAAATGTTCATTCCATAGTGCTGCTTTCACTGCTAAGGCTTATTAAAGAGAAACTGCATTTTTAAAGTGCTTGAAAAGAACTTTCAGATTTTTTCAGGCAAGAGGATTAAGCCAGATTTATTTTCACAGGGTATGCCTGAGTAAGTCACAAATCAAAAATATTTTCTCTGTGCCTTGATCTGCACTTGATTGGTTGGTTGTAATTTGTTTCTTTCAAATCTACTACTACCACCAAGAAATGGTGTTAACAGATGGAGTGATAAAAGTGAATGATAGAAGCCATCTTTACTTCATAACAGTAAATACAGTGCATTGGCACTCACCTTTAGGAAACTTTTTAACCACTAAAAGAGCTGCACTTTCAGAAGTAAAGCGAAGAGTAATTTGTGGTTTGCTTGGTTTGGGGTCTGTGATTTTGTTCTTTTTATAATTCAAATGTAGAGATAAAGCTCTAGAATTTTGGATAAGTATAGGTGGCAAAAAAATGACCAACAAGACTCACAAAACTATCTTGTATATTAAGGGCTACAATCCACAAGCATATTACCCTGTTGTGACAAGAAATCTGTCCTTCAGCTGTTTTTGCTTGTGTTGTGTGTGTATACTTGCATCTGTAGGCTTATATATATTCTGTGTTGCAGAACTGGGGAATGCCCTACAGTTGTAATGGAACAACTTTTATTCTGCAGTAATTTATTTTCATAAGCTTCAAAAGTTCCTTTGTGGTATGAAGTTGCTTTTGCCTGTTAATAGTAAGCTTCATATATTTCTCTTCATGAGGAGGAAGAGGGATGTAAGAAATCTTTTTATACGCAACTGTACATACAATACACGTACAACCTTGACTTAAGATAGAAGTAGCCACAGAAACTGCCAGAAGCCTTGAAAGCATATGAGTTTGTTGAGATATGCCTTACAGTGGGATAATCCACTATGGTAGGGGGGATTAGAGACTAAGTATATCAAAAATAAATGGTGTTTTAAAATTTTAGACACTATGTTTGATTGAGCACAGGTATAAAAATGTATATGTTCCTCATATATTAAAAGAGTTTTAAAGAAAGCACAATGCTGTTGACATTTCATATCATCACTGCATTACACATACATTTAATTATCATGGCAAATGACAGGTAGTTTTTGAGGTGATACTGAACTAGAAAACATCATCTTTCCCAGACAGAGCATTAATTTTGTGGTTGTTACTGTGGAGTAACAGTAATGTTAGGAAAAATACATGTAAAATATCCAACGTAATTAAATACACGGAACCAAAGGGCAAATTTCCAGAAATGCACAGATATGTGAAGCGCTACTGTCGTGGTTTA